>CM042396.1:25166884-25464384 GCA_023634145.1 Thymallus thymallus | reverse complement strand
CTGTGTGACTATTGTCTTCCTGTTGTGTCTGCCTTTTATATCACAGAGCAGCAAACAACGCAAACATCACACACAGGTTGTAATATGGCATTTTTTCCCCCTGGCTTGGCTTCCCCATTGATTTTACCCACGCACCTCTACTGCACAGTATGTGGCTCAGACTTAGCTGATCAGAACATTGGAAAGCATTTGTTCTCTTCCACGGGACACCACCATTCTGTGCCTGGGTTTCCTTGATAAAGCTCTGAATTCCAGAAACTGGAGTGTTGTGTCTACTGAGGGGCTAGCAACCTATGATGATTTTAATGTAAATCATTACTTACTGCTGCAAATTTCAAAACAACAGGCCCTAAAAGATGAAAATCCTTCATTTATTAAAACAAATAAAATAATACACCTTTTATTTGTATTTGTTTTGGAAATAGAACAAAATAATATTTCAGTCTGCATATATCTGATTAGTATGTAACCAGCTGTGAATTCTTTAATGCGAGCTGTTTTCTCAAGTATCTTCTTGATTTGATCTTACTGATGTGTTATTCTTGTAGGCCCTACGGTTACTGGTGTGTTATCCATGTAGGCCCTACAGTTACTTGTGTGTTATCCATGTATGCCCTAAGGTTACTGGTGTGTTATCCATGTAGGCTCCTACAATTACTGATGTGTTATCCATGTAGGCTCCTACAATTACTGATGTGTTATCTATGTAGGCCCAATGGTTACTGATGTTTTATCCATGTAGGCCCTATATACAGTTACTTGTGTGTTATCCACATACGCTGTACGGTTACTGATGTGTTATCCATGTAGGCCCTACGGTTACTGATGTGTTATCCATGTAGGCTCCTACAATTACTGATGTGTTATCCATGTAGGCTCCTACAATTACTGATGTGTTATCCATGTAGGCCCTATGATTACTGATGTGTTATCCATGTAGGCCCTATGGTTACTGGTGTGTTATCCATGTAGGCCCTATGGTTACTGGTGTGTTATCCATGTAGGCCCTATGGTTACTGGTGTGTTATCCATGTAGGGTAGGCCCTACGGTTACTGGTGTGTTATCCAAATATGGTAGGCCCTACGGTTATCTCTTTGTCTGTCTGTGTCTTGCTTGCTTTCTTGCCAGCCACTTCGAGGGCTGTGTTCTGTGACTTTGGTGAAATACAACTATTTATTACGTTTGATAAACGCCAACAGGCAACAGTGTTTATAAACTGCAGCTCGGAAAAGATAACCGCGTCGCGCGTGGACATGCGTTCATATGCGCGTGCACAAAATGAAACTTGCGCTTTCCAGGAGCAACCTCTGTGAGAACCAGTCCAGACAATATATGGGTGTGATGGCACTCCTCATAGGCACACATAATTTTTTAAACAAGACAATGATTATCTAGTCTCTCAGTCAAGGTTTAGTTACAACTCTGGACAATTGCAAGATGGAAAGCAATGGATTGACATTGACTATTGATTTGTATATTGAATTTAGAATGATGATTAGCTGGGCATACTGGGCAAAATGGATGCACATCTCTCAGTAAATAATAACCAAGTATTCAGCCAAGCCATAGTATAAATGGTATTTTATATTTGAAAATGTATACAAGGAAATATGGGGGAGCCAGTTTGAATGGGCCTGATGCAGCTGAAATTAATAATTCAATTATCTATAATTTACAGGTGCTATGCTTAAGTTTGTCATTAGAGGAGATGCTGGATCATCAGCCATTACAAGTACAGACTCAGTTGATCCACATCAGGCTTCAGCAAATACTAACACAGACCCAGTACTGGCAGCTTCAGCAAGTACTAACACAGACCCAGTACTGGCAGCTTCAGCTAGTACTAACACAGACCCAGTACTGGCAGCTTCAGCAAGTACTAACACAGACCCAGTACAGCTGGCTTCAGCATGTACTAACACAGACCCAGGTGAAGTACAGGCAGCCTCAGCCAGTACTAGCACAACCAGAGGTGTACAGCCAGCACCAGATGCAAGTAGCTCAGACCCTAATAGATTAGTTGCTGCTCCACCAAATGACCCAGCAGATTGGCCCCCAGTCTTAACAGACTTTTTGAGGACTGAGTTAGTGCGCAGAGGTCCATTTCAACCAGGACTGGATTTTTCTTACCCTAAAGACAAATCTAGAAGAGGTTTCCATTCAGGCTTATTACAGAGACAGCTGTCAAATGGGGAAAATATTACCAGGAGCTGGCTTTCATACTCAATCAAAAACAATGCTGTGTATTGTTTTTGCTGTAAGCTCTTTTCTACAAAAGACTACAAAATAATAACAGAAGGCGTGAATGACTGGTCAAATATCAACTCTATTCTGAAACACCATGAGGGTAGTCCTGAATACACAAACAATATGATTAAGTGGAGAGAACTTGATCTGCGCCTAAGTCGGGGACAGACTCTTGACCAGATACAAATGACAATTTTGGAGGCTGAAAGAAAGAGATGTTGGAATGTCCTTACACGTTTAATAAGTATCACCCAGTCTCTGGCTGAAAGAAACCTACCATTCAGGGGTTCATCAGACAAACTCTTCCAACCAGATAATGGAAACTTCCTAAAAGAGGTTGAATTGCTGGCAAAATTTGACCACGTTATGGAAAATCATCTCAACAAAATTAAAGATGGAGAGACACATGCTCATTACCTTGGGAAGCGCACACAGAATGAGCAGATACAGATTGTGAGTGACAAGATTATGAAAGCAATAGTGACTCAAGTAAGAGACTCAAAGTACAGTCGTGGCCAAATGTTTTGAGAATGACAAGTGATGGTCTCCACAAAGTTTGCTGCTTCAGTGTTCTTAGATCTTTGTCAGTAGTTACTATGGTACACTGAAGTATAATTACAAGTATTCCATAAGTGTCAAAGGCTTTAATTGACAATGGCATTCAGTTTATGCAAAGAGTCAATATTTGCGTGTTGGGTCAATGTTGACCCTTCTTTTTCAAGACCTCTGCAATCCGGCCTGGCATGCTGTCAATTAACTTCTGGACCACATCCTGGCTGATGGCAGGCCATTCTTGCGTAATCAATGCTTAGAGTTTGTCAGAAGTTGTGGGTTTTTGTTTGTCCACCCGCCTCTTGAGGATCGACCACAAGTTCTCAATGGGATTAAGGTCTGGGGAGTTTCCTGGCCATGGACCCAAAATGTCGATTTTTTTTTTGTTCCCCGAGCCACTTAGTTATCACTTTTGCCTTATGGCAAGGTGCTCCATCATGCTGGAAAAGGCATTGGTCATCACCAAACTGTTCTTGGATGGTTGGGAGAAGTTGCTCTCGGAGGATGTGTTGGTACCATTCTTTATTCATGGCTGTGTTCTTAGGCAAAATTGTGAGTGAGCCCACTCCCTTGGCTGAGAAGCAACCCCACACACGAATGGTCTGAGGATGCTTTACTGTTGGCATGACAAAGGACTGATGGTAGCGCTCACCTTGTCTTCTCCGGACAAGGTGTTTTCTGCATGGCCCAAACAATCGGAAAGGGGATTCATCAGAGAAAATGACAGCAGTCCAATCCCTGTACCTTTTGCAGAATATCAGTCTGTCCCTGATGTTTTTCCTGGAGAGAAGTGGCTTCTTTTCTACCCTTCTTGACACCAGGCCATCCTCCAAAAGTCTTTGCCTCACTGTGCGTGCAGATGTGCTCACACCTGCCTGCTGCCATTCCTGAGCAAGCTCTGCACTGGTGGTGCCACGATCCCGCTGCTGAATCAATTTTAGGAGACGGTCCTGGCGCTTGCTGGACTTTCTTGGGCGCCCTGACGCCTTCTTCACAACAATTGAACCTCTCTCCTTGAAGTTCTTGATGATCCGATAAATGCTTGATTTAGGTGCAATCTTACCAGCAGCAATATCCTTGCCTGTGAAGCCCTTTTTTGCAAAGCAATGATGACGGCACGTGTTTCCTTGCAGGTAACCATGGTTGACAGAGGAAGAACAATGATGTCAAGCACCACCCTCCTTTTAAAGCTTCCAGTCTGTTATTCTGACTCAATCAGCATGACAGAGTGATCTCCAGCCTTGTCCTCGTCAACACTCTCACCTGTGTTAAAGAGACAATCATTGACATGATGGCAGCTGGTCCTTTTGTGGCAGGGCTGAAATGCAGTCGAAATTTTTTTTCGGGACTAAGTTCATTTTCACGGCAAAGAGGGACTTTGCAATTAATTGCAATTCATCTGATCACTCTTCATGACATTCTGGAGTATATGCAAATTGCCATCATCAACACTGAGGAGGCAATCTTTTTGGAGACCAATACTTGTGTCATTCTCAAAACCTTTGACCACGACTGTACATCTCCATTATATTGGACTGTACACCTGACATTAGTCACCAGGAGCAAATGTCCATTATTGCAGCGTGGCTTCTCAGAATGTCCTTTATTGCAGTGTGGTTTCTCAGAATGTCCATTATTGCAGAGGGAGTTGGGTCCTACCGCTTCTTGATTTGCGGTGTCTTATGGTGTGAGATACTGACAATGACACAAGGTGAACAAGCTCCTCCAATCCACCTCAGTGCAGTTGGATATCACATTGAATTTAATCTCAAATGCAAAGGCCTCCCTCACTACATACCGAGAAACTGGATTCTCTGAGGCCCAGACAACAGCCAAAAGCATTTGTGAAGAAATTAATGTGGAGGCAGTTCTGAAAGAGAAGTGACCTAGAAACAGCAAGAGGCATTTCAGCTCCTGATGAACCAGTGACTGATGCACTGAAAAACCTTGAAGTCAACTACTTCAACATTGTGGTTGACTCTGCTGTGACATCCATAGATGAGAGATTTGAAACACTCAACCAGGTGAAAACCAAATATGGAGTGCTGCTGAACTTCAGCACTGCCTCTCAGATGTCCAGTGAATCTTTAAAGGCTCACTGCATGGAAGTTGGAACTCTAACCTACAGAGATGACTGTGACATCAGTGGAATGGATCTGGCCGACGATATTCAGAATTTACCTGATCTGCCATCAGATAAGATGACTGCCTTTGAGCTGTTTTCCTTTCTCTGTGAGAAAAACCTGGAGGAACTCTATCCTAACCTTTGGATATTCCTAAGAATTTCATTCACCCTACCAGTAACAGTAGCATCGGCAGAGGAGCTTTTCAAAATTAAAGCTCATCAAAAGCTACCTGAGGTCTTCCATGTCACAGGAACGTTTGTGGTCTGGCCATCTTGAGCATAAATCATGACGTGGGGGAAACACGTGTCCTATCATGACATCATTGATGATTTTGCCTCAAGAATGTGCAGAGGAGGAATATTTTGATGGTAAGATTTTTAATTCAAACATTCAAATGTTTATACACTTAGTAACATTTAAGATTGTATGGCAGAAGTGCATTTGTGTAAATGACTGCTTAACTAACTATGTGACGTAATTTCTTCCAGACAGTCCAGATAGACTGGTGCCCATGCTGATGCTGAAAATGCCCAGGCTGTAGAGGGAACCAAAGTTAATCACACAGCTGTATAGGTTTTATTTTACTATTTGAAGACATAAAGCTGCAGCCATAGCCCATAGGCTTATGTTTACATTGTATAGCTCAGTGTTTTATTATTTTCAACATTTTATATTTTCTACAATTTCTTATTTATGTTCATGTTCACTTATGTTAAGATTCTATAGAACATATTCTATTCAATAAATATTGTTTCTTTATACCTCATTCTGTTCTGTATAGGTCTACTTATTCTTAGACCAACAGATGGAGCAAACTGTTTTAAAGGAGGGAGGATTGTAGTGGGAGCACTGGGGTATCAGGTGTGACTGTGTGGCAATGGCAAATGGTTTACATGGCTCACGGGTCAGGTAGGAGGGCCCCTTAGCGGATTTCAGGACCGGCTTTGCCTACGGTTACTGGTGTGTTATCCATGTAGGCCCTTCGATTACTGGTGTGTTATGCATGTAGGGCCCTATGATTACTGTAAATATTCAACACGCCCAAAGGGCACCAGTAGACTATTATGTTAATGTCATTTCATCTATTCAACAGCGTGTAACTGTCATGTGTTACAATACATCTTTAATGGATTGACAACATAATGTATTATCCTGTAGCCAATATTGTGATATTAAAGAGGAAAGGTTATTCATTTAAGAGAGATTAACTTATTTGCCTCAAGTTTTTACGATAACAGGTAGTTTTTTTAATTCATGGGCACAGTGTGAATCCAAAAGCTTCCCACCATTAGGAAAAAACATATGTATCTTTCCGTTTGAAAACTGGACTTAAAACAAGATATGAGTTACGAACTGTTCTCTCTATTTTTATGGGGGTTGGTCAGGATTTTTATACCCTGTAAAATCCACAGGAAGAAACCATTTGGAGTTATGAGCAATGTGAAGAAAAACATTTTGTTTATGTATTCTTCAGGGGGGAACATGTAGTTTTCCTCTTTGTATAAAGTGATTGTTTATGCCTGTGGAGCATGGTTAATAAAAGTACACTGCATGCTCTTTTTGTTGATTTTAAATAGGAAACCGCCTTTTCATCCACAATCGACTTGAATTTGTACAGTGTCTATTAGGGCAGTATCACCATGTTCTAATGAGACTGACACAAGTCCTATTGAGACTGAGGCTTTCCTTATATATAGACCGTAAATACATTTGATCTTGACGACGTCATTGTTTTTTAAATACATTGCCTTCAGAAAGTATTCATACCGTTTGACTTATTACACATTTTGTTGTGTTACAGCCTGAATTCAAAATTGATTAAATATATAAATGTTCTCATTAATCTGCACACAATACACCATAATGACAAAGTGAAAACATGTTTTTAGAAATGTTTGCAAATGTATGGAAAATTTAATAAAAAGTAAATAATTTACATAAGTATTCACACCCCTGAGTCAATAATTTGTAGAAACACCTTTGGCAGCAATTGCAGCTGTGGGTCTTTCTGGGTAAGTCTCTAAGAGCTTTTCTTCAAGCTCTGTCAAATTGGTTGTTCATCATTGCTAGACCAACATTTTCAGGTCTTGCCGTAAAATTTTAAGTAGATTTAAGTCAAAACTGTAACTCGGCCACTCAGTGTCTTCTTGGTAAGCAAATCCAGTGTAGATTTGGCATTGTGTTTTAGGTTATTTTCCGGCTAAACTTAATCTCCCAGTATCTGGTAGAAAGCAAACTGAACAAGGTTTTCCTCTAGGATTTTGCCAGTGCTTAGCTCCATTCCGTTTTATCCTGAAAAACTCCCCAGTCCTTAACAATTACAAGCATACCCATAACATGATGCAGCCACCACTATGCTTGAAAAATATGGAGAGTGGTACTCAGTAATGTTTTGTATTGGATTTGCCCCAAACATAACACTTTGTATTCAGAACTAAAAGTTAATTACTTAGCCACATTCTTTGCAGTATTACTTTAGTGCCTTGTTGCAAACAGGATGCATGTTTTGGAATATTTTTATTCTGTCCAGGCTTCTTCCTTTTTAATCTGTCAATTAGTTTAGTATTGTGGAGTAACGACAATGTTGTTGATCCATCTTCAGTTTTCTCCTATCACAGCCATTAAACTCTGTAGCTGTTTCAAAGTAACCATTGGCCTCATGGTGAAATCCCTGAGCGGTTTCCTTCCTCTCTGGAAACTGAGTTAAGAAGGATGACCGGGTGTGTAGTCACCGGGTGTATTGATACACCATCCAAAGTGTAAGTATTAACTTCACCATGCTCAAAGTGATATTAAATGCCTGCTTTTTTATTTCTACCAATAGGTGACCTTCTTTGCCAGGCATTGGAAAATCTTTGAGGTTGAATCTGTGTTTGAAATGCAATGCTCTTCTGAGGGCATTGCATTTGTGTGTGTGGGGTACAAAGATGTGTGTTGTGTGTGTGGGGTACAAAGATGAGGCAGTCATGTTAAACACTATTATTGCATACAGAGTGGGCCCTCACAACATATTATGTGACTTGTTAAGCACAGTTTTACTCCTGAACTTATTTACGCTTGCCATAACAAAGGGCTTGAATACTTATTGACTCATGACATTTCAGCATTTTCCTTTTGAATACATTTTTTCCACTTTGACATCATCGGTCTGTTGTAATGGACTGATAGATTATTTTGCTTCCAGAGCAAGACAGCTTGACAAAAAAAATCAAATGCCAAAAAGTCTCAGGTGAGAACAAATCAATACTTTTTTTAGTGTTCCGAAACGGTAGGGTAAACGGTTTGGGCCGAGGTTTGGGGTAGTTGTCAGTTCCTTAATTACTTTTACTCGAGGTCTTATTTTATCATGAGTCATGTTCGGACGCAGACTAGAGTGTGGGGCTAATAGGTTTTCTGGATAAACTCCACCAGTGCAGGACATTAATCATGTTTATGCTGCAGATCATTTAGTGTTTTTACTCCTTAAAGGTATTGCTCACCCAAATTACATCTAATGGTTGGCAGGGCGGCAGGTAGCCTAGCGGTTACAGCGTTGGGCCAGTAACTGAAAGTCGCTTGTTTGAATACCCGAGCCGACAAGGTGAAAAACTTGTCAATGTGTCCTTGAGCAAGGCACTTAACCCTAATTTGCTCCAGAGACTGACCCTGTAGGTAGGCCGTCATTGTAAATAAGAATTTGTTCTTAACTGACTTGCCTATTTAAATAAAGGTTAAATAAAGTAGGTGGGATTTGGAAAGTTAGCATGACTCACGAATCTAACCCTGGTAAGACTGCAAGTGACCGAGCATTCTACTATTGTGTCTCATTACAAAGCATCAGTTTAATGTTTTTGACATCTCGTTATGTCGAGAGGTGGCTGCCATGATGAGCTTCACGCTGTGGGTACAGATCTAGGATCAGATTCCCCTCCCCCAGTTTGACCTTAATTTTGGAGGAAAATGCAAAACCCAAGATCACTGTCGAGGGGCAACTTCACCATACCCCGAACTTAATCTTAATGGTCATATTCCCTCTGCAGTGGTATGAACATCTTAATCTGTTTAATGCTGCATGTTGAATGCCAAAGCATTCTCTGATTCTTTGATCTGACTCTTTGACATCCTTTAGACCTGCCCCTCTTATCATTGATTAATGGTTTCTAAGGTAACTCACAGAACTCTTTATTGGTAATTAATTAGTCTCTAGTAGGCCCCAAAGTGGCTATTTCCTACCAATTACAAGCCCATGCAGGATTCATAATTTCTGATTAGCTACTTAACCAATGAATTAAAGGTAGTTTAGCCATTTATGATAAATTAATTAGTGGTTTAATTTAACATTTTCCATAATTTTTGAATGTTTTGACTGATTCATATAGAGCTTGTCTTGCTACTTGGTAGCAGTGCCTCAGAATTTGAATTGCAAAATTCCAGTAAATTCCCAGGTTTTCCAGAAATCCCGGTTGAAACATTCTCGGAATCAGGAAGTAATAAGCGAAATATCCGGAATCCTACAGTCAGGATTTCTGGAAAACATGGGACTTTTGCGTAGGTTACTGGACAGTTGATATTTAGTATTAGCTAACCTGAGATAACAGCGTTCTTCTCCCCAGGAGAGTATGGAGCCTGCTTGTATGTAAGTGGATGATGGTGGACAGGTTTAATGGCTTTCCATTTGGTCATTACCTACTGCATGTGATTGCTATTGATTTGGCCCTGCTGCTCTGCTTCTGTTGTTTTAGGGATACACACACACACACACACACAGCTTGACAAACCGCATGATCCATTGTCAGGCTGAGATGGACCTTTATGAAAAATATAGTGATTCTTCTGCGTTCTGCAGAGAATTCTGTCTTCTAGTGTTTGGATTATATTGTTGTGATTAATGGACGTGGCCCGTGGGACCCGCTGATTTTCTTCTGTATTTCACAACTAAAGAATGTGCTGGAGCATGTCAAACAGTAGCAGAATCAATACAGACGATTCTAGAATACCGCTGAGAGCTTACTGTCTTTCTACTGTTAAAAATAGACCCAGTGATTTCCATAAGACTACATAATACATCCGAGATTAAGTGAGAGCTGTAGTTTCTTTCCCTCGTGGTTTAAACGGAGAAAGATGAGAAGGAAGTTTCTTGACTTCTTGACCTTTTCTTGCTTTTATCTGTTTAATGCAATATGACAATGAGGTCAGAAAGCACTGTAGTATCTCGAGGTCAGAGACTCAGATCCCTATGGGTCCTGGTCAAAAGTAGTGCACTAAATAGGGAAGTAGGGTGCCATTTGGAATCTAGTCTTAGATATACAGTTAAACGTATAAATAATTGGATCTCACTGCTGTAGCTCAGGGTTTGAGCTCTGAGCTACAGCAGCCAACTCTCATATATGGCTGTTATAGCCTTCAGTCATAGCTCGCTACTCTAGCTTTAAGTTGGACACTTGGCTAATGTCAGTGGTGCTATTAGCCTGTCATCCACAGAGCGTATCCAAAGAATGCCTCTCTATAGTAAAGTACATGTTGGATAAAAAAAAGTCACGACAGGCCTGATGTAAACGGCAAATTTGTCGGTAAACAAAATACGCTAGACTCGGGAAAGCATGCAGTTTGTTAGGCTACAAATTAGGTTCTGAGGAACTTCACAGGGAGGTGAAAGTACAAGGTGATGAGCTTGATGCTCCTTTCCAATAAATATTCAGGGTCTTATTCTGGTGACATGATGATTGATGCTTAGCTGCAATTTGACCCCCCAATTTTTTTTTGCTCTTTTTAATAATCTCATAATTTAGGTAGCCTACCCGCACTGTATCTGCGAGCTGTTGGCTAGATGGCACTTGCCAAGACCAGAGTGGACACATTTGCTATATAACATTTTGTGTGGAAAAAACATCAGTTGAAAATTAAATGGGAACCCATTTTTATTCGGTACATGGGAATTTAACTGCAAAAGTTATTTTTATGTGCATTGTCATCACACACAGCCTTTTATCCACAACAAGTCAGTTAGATGGAAACATCTCTGGTGGGGAAATGTACATATTGTTTTTATGCTGATTTTAGAATATTTGCTTGAAACTCTGGTCGCTGTCTGTCTTTCTGTCTCTCGCTCTCTCCATCGCTGTCTCCCTGTTCAATCAATGTCAACCTAACTCTTCTGTCCCTCTCTCGGTTTCTCTCTTCTGTCAAAGCTAACTCTTCCACCCCCCTCTCTCTCTGTGCCCCTGTTATAGGAGTCTCTGGGGGAAGGCGGCTCCAGCGTCCATGGTGGTCCGGTGGAGGAGAGGAAAGAGAAGGTGCCCAGCCCTCACCTCAGCCAGCTGGTGGTCCTGACTGCCAGTGAGACCCTCTATGGCCTGGCCCAGAGGGTGGTCGCAACAGAGTCACTGTAAAATAACCCTCCTTTAGTAACTCATTCATACCTCTGTATGCTCCTTAAGAAGACCCCTCTTTATACTTGATACCTCTGTGTACCTGTAACGGGTGGCTGACACTGAGTCACTAGAATCCTGGGAGTATTCATCACGTCTTGCAACGGAAACCGTTTACCTTGTAAGAACCAAACGGAACAAAACGGGGAGGGACCTACCTGAATTTGTCCAATAGAAACGTCCGTTTTCGTTGCAAAACGTTTTACATTTGGAGTAAACAATTTCTGTTGCGAAACTATTTGCAACTGACTAAATGTTTTGCAACAGAATCGGCGTAATGAATGCATCCCTGTTTATACCTCTGTGTGGTCCTTCAGAAGTCCCTAGAGGGTGGTGGCCACTTTGTTACTTTAGGGTCAGGGTGACCACTTTGTTCTTTGCTTTATGGATACACTTTTATTGGATGTGATTACTAATACATTTAAAGTTAGTAAAGTTAACCAAGTTTGTTAGCTAATTAAAGTACATGATTCAATGTAGCTCTGTTGGTGAACCAGTAGGTATTATGCTGTCTAACACAGGCCAGTGTGTGTCCCTGCCCTCCTTGTGCCTCTCATTCTCTCTGCAGCCATGAGATCTAAAGACGACTGCTGTGGTAAGAAGAGCAGTTTTCCTGATTAGTCAATAGAAGCTGTCTCACGACTGCATCCCTAGAGGGGTATTCATTTAATTAAGTGGTATGATGCAGGAGTCTCTGAGAGATCTACGTGCCTGGCTGCATTCCAAATGGCACCCTGTACCCAAAGGGCTCTGGTCAAAAGTAGTGCACTATATAGGGAATATGGCGCCATTTGGGACATAATCTTCAGGATGCTGGCGCTGCAGGGAAACGGGCTGTTAGATCACTTTTTATTCCTAAATTGAGTTAGTTGATATTTCTCTCCCCAGTTTGCATTCTGCTGTTGTTTACAGTTCAGTGTCAGTCTTCCACTTTCTCGTCTCCTTTCTCTCTCATCCCCCTTTCTCCCCCCCCCCCCTCTCAGCCTCCCGCTCTCTCGGTCTCTCTCCCTCCCCCACTCACTCTTTCTCTTTATCTCTCACTTCATTTCTCACTCCCTTTCCTTTTCACTCACTCATCTACACACACACACACACACACACACACTTAGGCATTCACTATGCATACTTAAAAGTCTAACAGTAGCTGAGCGCTGACTTGGAGTGGTTTATGTGAAACTGCTTATGGATGTCCGTATGCCAGCCAAGGACCCCGATTCTGAGGAACCCGCCACCACACCCACTGCCAGATGGCCCAAACAGAAAGCTAGACAAAAAAAAACAGAGAAAAAGTTGATATAAAACATGATCTTTTTAAATCTTGGAGAGCAGGCAGCAGAGAGGGACGACACTCAATTAAAGGTCCAATCAGCAGTTGAAACAATAAAAAAGCGTTCTCCCCGCTACTATTTCTGTAGAAAGCTGAGGGATGGGACTGGAGGAATTGGATTCAAGGATTAATCATCCATGATATCAAAATTATAGTTTTAACCTCTATAGGATCGTGTCCCGCCCTCGAGAATGTTGAGCTGACATGCGCTAATGTGATTAGCATGGCGTTGTAAGTAACAAGAACATTTCCCAGGACATAGACATATTAAATTGTCAGAAAGCTTAAATTAATCCAACTGCACTGTCCAATTTACAGTAGCTATTACAGTGAAAGAATGCCATGCTAGTGTTTTATTTTATTTAACTAGGCAAGAACAAATTTACAACGACCGCCTACCTACAGGGTCATCCCCTGGAGCAAATGAGGGTTAAGTGCCTTGCTCAAGGACACATCGACAGGTTTTTCACCTTGTCGGCTTGCGTATTTGAACCAGCGACCTTTCGGTTATTGGCCCAACGCTCTAACCGCTAGGCTACCTGAGGAGGGTGCACAGTTATGTACTTGAAAATGTATCAATAAACCAATTAGGCACATTTGGGCAGACTTGATACAACATTTTGAACAGTAATGCAATGGTTCATTGGATCAGTCTAAAACTTTGCGCATAGACTGCTGCCATCTAGTGGCCGAAATCTAAATTGTGCCTGGATTCCTAAGTAATATTATGGCCTTGCTCTTGCATTTCAAAGATGTGACAAAAAAAAAAAGATCTAATGTGTTCTATTCCCCTACATTCATTTCACATTTCCACAAACTTCAGTGTTTCCTTTCAAATGGTATCAAGAATATGCATATCATTGCTTCAGGTCCTGATCTACAGGCGATCCTTAAGAGGTTAACCATGTTTTGAGGCTTTACAATGTTTGTTTACATTTACTTTGTTTACAAACATTCGAGTAAAACAAGCTCATATTGAGTTCTGATGGGGAACGACAGTTGAGCTAAGCTCCTGAGGCATTTATAAGTTATATACTTCAAGAATCAATGGGCACCATGCATTAATTTACTAGGTCCTTAGTAAGGGTGTAACGGTTCACCAAACCCACGGATCGGTACATATTGTGTTTTTGGGGTCACAGTTCAGTTCGGCTTCGGTAAAGCGGGAAAATAAAACAGTTACAGTGGCAAGAAGAAGGTTGTAAACCCTTTTGGAATTACCTGGATTTCTGAGTAAATTGGACAGATAACCTTATATTCTCCTGCAAAATGTCTTGATAAACTTGGGAATTAATTTTTCTTTCAATTATAGCAGTCTGTCCAGGCCCTGAGGCAGCAAAGCAACCCCAAACCATGATGCTTCCTCCATCATACTTTACAGTTGGGATTAAGTTTTGATGTTGGTGTGCAGTGCCTTTTTTTCTCCCCACATAGTGTTGTGTGTTCCTTCCACACAACTCAACTTTAGTTTATTCTGTCCACAGAATATTTTGCCAGTAGCGCTGTGGAACATCCAGTTGCTCTTTTGCAAACTTCAGACATACAGCAATGTTTTTTTTTGGACAGCAGTGGCTTCGTCTGTGTTGTCCTCCCATGAACACCATTCTTGTTTAGTGTTTTACGTATCGTAGACTCGTCAACAGAGATGTTAGCGTGTTCCAGAGATTTCTGTAAGTCTTTAGCTGACACAGTAGGATTCTTCTTAACCTCATTGAGCATTCTGCGCTGTGCTCTTGCAATAGTCTTTGCAGGACGGCCACTCCTAGGGAGAGTAGCAACGGTGCTGAATTTTCTCCATTTATAGACAATTTACATTTTACAGGTCCCGTGTAGCTCAGATGGTAGAGCATGGCGCTTGCAACGCCAGGGTTGTATGAACATGTATGCACTAACTTAACGATAAGTCGCTCTGGATAAGAGCGTCTGCTAAATTATTATAATGTCAATGTAATTTGTCTTACCGTGGACTGATGAACATCAAGGCTTTTAGATATACTTTTTTAACCCTTTCCAGCTTCATGCAAGTCAACAGATCTCTTTTGTTCGAGGTAGGGTTCACATCAGGCACTGCTTCTTGTGAATAGCAAACTCAAATTTTGTTGTGACTTGGATGAAGATCAGATCACATTTGATGACCAATTTATGCAGAAATCCAGGTAATTCCAAAGGGTTCACATACTTTTTCTTGCTACTGTTGTAGAAAATACAAAGTGTTGGTATTCCTGATTCCATATACACTGAGTGTACAAAAAATGATGATCACCTGCTCTTTCCATGACATAGACTGACAAGGTGAAAGCTGTGATCCCTTATTGATGTTAAATCCGCTTCAATCAGTGTAGATGAAGGAGAGGCGACATGTTAAAGAAGGATTTTAAAGCCTTGAGACAATAGAGACATGTATTGTGTATGTGTGCCATTCAGAGGGTGAATGGGCAAGACAAAAGATTTAAGTGCCTTTGAACGGGGTACCAACGCTGCTGTTTTTTTCACGCTCAACAATTTCATGTGTGTATCAAGAATGGTCCTCTACCCAAAGGACATCCAGCCAACTTGACACTGTGGGAAGCATTGGACTCAACATGGGCCAACATCCTTGTGGATCACTTTCGACACCTTGTAGAATCCATGCTCTGACGAATTGAGGCTGTTCTGAGGGCAATGGAGGAGTGCAACTCAGTGTTTGTCCATCTGTAGTAAGGGCAACACATTGGCCAGTTCCTTGACAACTTTGGCTTTAGCTTGCTTAAACCTGTTTGCTGAAATACGCGTGAGATGGCGAAGTTCGTACTGTTGCTCGAGCACTTTCACAAGGTGCTAAAACCCGCTATTCTACTCAACCACCAAGAATGGGTGCATATACATATCGCTCTTGTAATTACTTTGGCCCGGTCAGAATCCACTATGAAGGGCTTCTTGAATGCAGAGGTGAGTTTGTGTAGTTTTTTTGCGTTTCCATCTTTCTCCGGTGGTAGGAATACTGGGGTGATGTCAACATAAATGTGTCAACATGTTTCTCTCTCTGGCCATCACCGTTGTAATCTACTGGGAAGCTAATACATTACCAAGCTTGAGATTTAAACGATGATTGAGAATCATCCTTGTTTATCGACCCCAACACTCACGTACAAAACTAATTCCTGGCTCCGCCTCACAAAAGGACAGTTTGAAATGTGCCATTTAAGATTTGAATTTTGATTACAACGTGCGCATAGCCTGAAATGTATTTTTTTTTTCAGCTCAGATTTACTCGAGGCAGAGGCCTACAGGCCTAGTGTGTTACATTTGATATCTATTTTTGTTTATGTATTCATTGGGGCTCACAGTCCGAGCCATCTAGCCCTGTGCATAATTGCACTGAATTTTTTCCCCCTCAGAGCAGGGTTACTACGCACCACCTAACCCCTCTGTCGCAGCACCCAGACATGCTCAGCATACAATACATATATATATATTTTTAATATAGCCATTACTGGCTGTTTGAGCCTCTAAAGGGCTGCTCTACCTGTAACACCTCATTTAGCATTTGCTTTAATGGAATAATCAATGAGGGCCGCCCCGGGGCCCTGAGCAAAGATCAAGATAATAGGTGCGCGAGATAAGGGCCGGGGAAAATGCCTTTCGCCATTATCTATTTCTATAAGCATAACCCAATAAACGGCAGGGCTTTGCATATTTCTCCCCACGGTAAACATAAGCTTTTTCAGTGTCCAGAAAAACAAATGTATTTGCCACGGCTCATTTGTGGAGCTCTTGGTGTATTAAACGGTGGCAGGTGCTAGCTGTGTGTATGTCTCATGGCGTCTTGGACACCACTTGTGCTCGTTAATGTTCGATGGTTGAGTGTAATGCTTTCGTGAGGTTCTATTTGCTTCCCACTCATCTACTTGGCCCAACATTTGCAATTATATCCGTCCCTGACACATAGATTTTTAATACGTTTAAATGTGTTTTTATTTGTCATTGGTCAGCTAGCTGCTACTGCAACAAGCACTTGTTTATAAAGAATGTGTCCTCACAATGTCTTTATGTAACGATCATCTTGGAAACGACGCCCTCGCAATGTCTTTATGTAACGATCATCTTGGAAACGACGCCCTCGCAATGTCTTTATGTAACGATCATCTTGGAAACGACGCCCTCGCAATGTCTTTATGTAACGATCATCTTGGAAACGACGCCCTCGCAATGTCTTTATGTAACGATCATCTTGGAAACGACGCCCTCGCAATGTCTTTATGTAACGATCATCTTGGAAACGACGCCCTCGCAATGTCTTTATGTAACGATTATCTTGGAAATGACATCCTCACAATGTCTTTATGTAACGATTATCTTGAAAACGGCGCCCTCACAATGTCTTTATGTAACGATCACCTTGAAAACGATGCCCTCATGTAACGATCACCTTGAAAACGATGCCCTCACAATGTCTTTATGTAACGATTATCTTGGAAACGACGCCCTCGCAATGTCTTTATGTAACGATTATCTTGGAAACGACGCCCTCACAATGTCTTTATGTAACGATTATCTTGGAAACGACGCCCTCACAATGTCTTTATGTAACGATTATCTTGGAAACGACGCCCTCACAATGTCTTTATGTAACGATTATCTTGGAAACTACACACTATGGACATACATATGTATTTCTCTGGTCTCTATCCTCTGTAATGACATCTGAATGGTTGGTGTTTTACTTTTTTACTTTTACTTAACACTTATTTTTCTTCACTGCATTGTTGGTTCAGGGCTTGTAAGTAAGCGTTTCACTGTAAGGTCTATTGTATTCAGCGCATGTGACAAATAACATTTGATTAGATTTTTGTTGCGTCAACAAATAAAAAACCCTGCAAGTGCAACTGCTATTCTACTTAGTAGCATTATCCACCTGCTGCCCTAGGATGTGTCCCAAATGGCATCCTAGTGCACTACATTTGACAGGATGTGTCAAGAGTAATGCACTGTATAGGGAATAGGGTGCCATTTGGGACGCATCCTTAGTCCGTAGTATACTATATTTTTTTGTTAACAGTTAACCTACTGTTATAATGTGGTCAATCATCCCCATGCCTCAGCCTTGCCTTGGCCTTTTGCTACGTGGTCAATCTTTTTCTTTTTTTTTCTTCTTTTTTTTTTTTTTTTTAAATCTCCTGTTTAGCACTCTGTAGGCCATCATTAATCTGTGGTTATTGAGTAAGACTCCAGGGTTCTTATATACTACTGTAGTTCCCTGACTGACTGACTGACTGACTGACTGGCTGGCTGGCTGGCTGGCTGGCTGGCTGGCTGGCTGGCTGGCTGGCTGGCTGGCTGGCTGGCTGGCTGGCTGGTTGGCTGACTCTCCTAAACTCCAACCCAGTGAGCTGAACTTATTTTTTTGAATTGTGTTTATGTAAGCAAAATGTAAACAAACTGAAAGTAATGGCATCGATCACACTGACACATTTTGAAAAACGTGCCCCGGTTTTACACTGGAAAAGTTTTCGTTTCTATTGATTGTAGTTTAGTTTTTCTCCCACACACTGTTATGCTCAGTGTTTGCTAATGTCTAGCAGTGGTGATGAAAACTCCTACTGAGTTTTAGGCTTTCGGGCCTGATATGGTGTTCATTTCTACCAACAAAGAAGTTGCTATATGACCTGGCTGAAACTAACAGTCTAGCTACGTCCCACATTCTTCCACCTCCATCTGAAGTTAGGACTGAAACTACCTTGGTAACAAGCACAGGGGGATGAAGAGAAGTTTCTTAAGCTCAGGGGAGAGTGAGGGACAATGGCAACCTTTTCTGTCTGTATTATCCCAATCCATCCAGCTAAAGCCCCTGCTTCCCTGTCCCCTCCTACCCCCTATCCCTTTCCATACACCTTTAACCCTGTTTCCGTCTAGCTTAAAGCCTGTACTGATTTTGCTCTATGTCTCTCTCTCCAGGGTGTTTCTGGCCGAACAGTTTGAGTTCTTGCAGTCTCAGCTAGACACCATGATGCCTGCAGCCAAGAAGCCATTCCTCCAGCAGTTCTACTCACAGGTCAGTCACTCCTCAACTCTATGGATATATCAGTGAGGGTGAAAATGGCTGTTGACCACAAACCTTTCTGTGTCAGCTTGTTTTTTTAATGTGTGTACCATTACAAAGTCAAAAATAACATTTTAACTTTCTATGTAACCTTTGTATAACTTTTTCTGTTCGTTCATTGTAAAGGCGTCAGCATGCTTCAGCTCTCATACTCCCTTAAAGGACCTTCCCTTGAAAAACAAGAAAAATGCGGCAATAGTACTGTTTGTATATTTTGAGACGCCGTAGCCAGAATACACTTCCTCAAAATAGTCAGAATGAATCTAAGATAACTCAAGAAATCAGTGATTCATTTTGATATTTTTTTGGAGAGGAGATCTTAGTCGTGCAATTTTACATCTAACTAAGATGTTTGGTGCGGTATTTCTCAATGAAAAAATGTGCATGAAAACAGGTCGTCTCTCGTTGAATGCCAACAAAAAAGAATCTCTACTGTTGACCAATCACCAATGAAGGGGCGTAGACTTTGGCCCCGAACTTTGGCTTGCCTCAAGAAAATGTTTTTGTGTGCCCGAACAGCCGAAAAAACGTTTGCCGAAGTCCAAAATGAACAAAAACATCACAAAATGTTGTCATAATATATGCACAAACTCTTCCGAACTGTTTCGGCTGGGAAGCATGCAGACGCCTTAAGATGTACTGAGTGAGTATTGAGTGACACTGTCCTTGTTTAACGCCTACGTCCCAAATTGCACCCTATTCCCTTTATAGTGCACTGCTTTTGATCGGGGCCCTTGTCAAAAGTAGTGCACTATAAAGGGAATATGGTCCCATTTAGGACATGTCCACTGTCCTTGTTTATTCCGTTCTCCTTGTCATTCCCTTATAGACTGTCTCCACGGCCAGTGAGCTACGTAAACCCATATACTGGGTCGTTGCGGCCAAGGCTTTAGACTACGAACAGATGCTGCTGCTGATGGCTGGAGTTAAGTGGGACATTAGGGAGATAATGTCGCAGCACAACGTGTACGTGGACGTCCTGTTAAAGGTAATGTGGCATGTGTGAGTTCTGACTGTGTTTTGAATATGTTTGGGTGTAATGAATTAAATGTTCAAGGACATGATTAGCCTGCAGGTAATCAAAACACCAGTCTCAATGTCATCAGTGAAGAGGCGACTCCGGGATGCTGGCCTTCTAGGCAGAGTTGCAAAGAAAAAGCCATATCTCAGACTGGCCAATATAAATAAAAGATGAAGGGCAAAAGGACACTGGACTGAGGAAGAAATGGCTTTTTCTTTGCAACTCTGCCTAGAAGGCCAGCATCCCAGAGTCGCCTCTTCACTGTTGACGTTGAGACTGGTGTTTTGCAGGGTACTATTTAATGAAGCTGCCAGTTGAGGACTTGTGAGGCGTTTGTTTCTCTAAGTAGACACTAATGTACTTGTCCTCTTGCTCAGTTGTGCACCGGGGCCTCCCACTCCTCTATCTATTCTGGTTAGAGCCCGTTTGTGCTGTTCTTTGAAGGGATTAGTACACAGCATTGTACAAGATCTTCAGTTTCTTGGCAGTTTCTTGCATGGAATAGCCTTCATTTCTCAGAACAAGAATAGACTGACGAGTTTCAGAAGAAAGTTCTTTGTTTCAGGTCATTCTACGCCTATGTAGATATTCCATTAAAAATCAGCCGTTTCCAGCAGTTTGTTTATATTTATATATATATTTGTTTTGAAGTTGTATATCTTTTGATATGATTGAATGTATTGACTGGTGAGCTGCAGTCCGCTGACCCTATCGAATTTTACAGAACAGTTTGTTGACATTACCATATTAGCAAAGCATACTGTAATGACCCTAGCCTTTGTAAGCCCATTACCATCTCTCCTAAGGGAAATAGCAGCCACTCTCCTGGGGTTTTGCATAGCCTAAGTTAGGTGACCCATGTTCTAACCCCCGCTAGGAGGGTACTCTTTTCCACTGTTCACTAACAATAGCATGAAATGTTACATATTAATCCAAGAGACTAGCAATTACCATGTGTACTTTACAGGATTAAAGTCATCGTTAAGGACAGGTGGCTTTTCACTCCGTTGTAGATCGATGAGTTTACCACAGTAGTTAATAGGTTGAATTTACATTGAACTTTCCCCTGTTGTTCAAAGCACTTTACATTGTGCAGACAGTTCGATCACAGATCTAATCTCATCTTTTTTAGTTAGGCTACACCACGTGATTAGATGTAATATTTTGTAGCTTGTTCAAAATGGAGTGGTATTCATATTTTATTTTTTTTGTTTGTCTGTTTATAGCAAGCAGTATACGGGCAGGTTGGACAGCTGTATATCTCTACCAGAGTAGTTCAGATTTAGTGATGTTCTCCTGGGTCCCACAGTAGAGTACACATACAGTTAGTCACCACACGGCCCACACAGCTCTCTCTCTCTCCTTCTCGCTGTGAACATTTTAAATGCACTGCAGGAAATAAAATACCCACATTGCTTTAGGAGTTGTATTGGCGATTTCTAGGTTAGGACCTAAAGATGCTACCTCTCTTTTCAAATTGTCTATTGGAAATGTATTTGAAATGCAGGTCTTTCAAATATGGATTTTTTTTTTTCGGTGACTCCGGAAGCACAATGTCCTCGACAACTTTTAATCTCTTTCAACATGTCACGATTTTAGTCTTAAGGTTTCCTCCTCTTTTTCGCCAATTCACTTTAAGAGGTCTTCCGATTATAAATTATTTGCCAGCTAGGGTTTGAATAATTCAAACAACGGAAGAGATTTGGGGAGTTTAATACATATTGGGGTAGCTAAGTTTGAGGTTTGTTAAGGAAAGGTGAGCCTCTTTGTTCCCTACTGTATCTATCTTCAGGCTTAAAGGTTTCTCTCAAATTAGTATCAAATTGGTATTCATGCCTTACGCTTGTCCCATCATGCATTTTGCATGGGGACGCGTGCCTCTGTGTGGCGTGATTAGCATGGAGCCGGCGCATATGGAGAGAGAGAGAGAGGGATCTAGTGTTGAGAAACAGATGGGTGTTTTACAGTGGAATTGTGACCGTGGGCCTTATTTGCGAGCCGGAAGCCAAGAGAATCCCACAAAAATGCATAAGCATGTCTGTCTGAGCAGCCATAGCTTTAAATCCTGAACCGTTCCGAGCAAACCACCACACCACCGCCAATTCTTGGGAGTTTTCACTCAGGCTCACCTTTCTGGATCCGTGGATCGGCTGGCTGGAAGACGGCTCTGTTGAGGCATTATTAAATCGCTCTTAGCCAAACTAATTTTGTTTAAGCCAAATAGTGAGATGAAAAGTGTCTGCCTCACTGGCTTAATTTAAATGTGTTTTCCATATCAAGGACCGCAGTAGACCTGAGAGTATACAACAAGGTGTGTGTGATCATGTATTTCAACAATGTATTAGGTAGAAAAGCATGACTATTTCTATTTGAAGAGAGTAAGTTTCAGGTTCAAACGCCTGCTGCTCATCCAATCTATTTCTGAGTTATACATCGTTTAATATGGGCTATGATTGACAGCTTATTGTATAGGAGATGATGTTGTACCGTGTAGAATGTTGTATTCATGAGTTTCTGTTGAATATTCGCGTCAGAAATTGGCTTATGTTTGCATTCGATTGGCAATCGTTGTACAGGCACTGACATTGTCTCGTTTACCAACCAGGTTATTCAAATGTTTGTTTTGATGGCACAACAATTTTGTTTGAAAAGACTTTCGATTCAGTCATTACTTTCAACTAGTCAACATAATGCAGGAGAAAACATATTTGTAGGTTTATGACTAATGAAATAGTCACATTTTATTTATTCTTGTGAGTTATGCCAGTCGGATGCAATACCTTAGTATGCACAACTTCGTTCCATTTCCTGTGCTCTGCATTTTGCCAGCTTTAACCGTTACACAGCTACACCCTTCACCATAATTGCCTCCATTCATTTCTAATAGAAAATTGCAGTACAATGTGTGTTTGATTTAGGTGCACAGCAAATCAATCACCCAAATTGAGACAGCGTCTGGCACAGTGAAGTGAGTGAGGGAAATGTTTTGAAGGGATTGCTGGCCTTTTTCTGACTTCCTAGTTTGTACGTTTGACTCAACAACAAACAAAGTCTAAGAAGGAACACTGATGCATGTAGCTTTTGGCGTGTGGAGAATGTCGGAGCGATACATCTTTGTGTCTAAAAAGCATCTTGTCTCTCTTTTTTGGTGAAATGAAAGAAAAGAGAAAAGGGCCTGACCAGCTGACGTCCATGACTCATGTCTCCGCTGCTCATGTTGGAATGGAACACGGTCCTGCAATCTTGTATGGCAACAGTTGTATGGCAACAGTTGCTGGGGCAGAATGTGAGGGCTGAAAGGTTACTTGGATGTCTGCTCTGCTGTGTTAATGAGAACACATGTCGACCAACGTTATTCACCAGCTCTGCAGTAGAATCTGTTGAACTGGCCGTTTGCTCATCAACACACAAAGTACAATCAACATTAATAATTTAAGTACACTATATATACAAAAGTATGTGGACACCACTTCAAATTAGTGGATTTGGCTATTTCAGCCTCACCCGTTGCTGACAGGTGTATAAAATCGAGCACACAGCCATGCAATTGTCATAGACAAAAAAAAAAAGGTACCTACCCCAATGCATAGTGCCAACTGTAAAGTTTGGTGGAGAAGGAATAATGGTCTGGGGCTGGTTTTCATGGTTCAGGCTAGTCCCTTTAGTTCCAGTGAATGGAAATCTAAACGCCACAGAATATAATGACATTCTAGACGATTCTGTGCTTCTAACTTTGTGGCAACAGTTTGGGGAAGCCCTTTCCTGTTTCAGCATGACAATGCCCCTGTGCACATAGTGAGGTCCATACAGAGATGGTTTGTTGAGACCGGTGTGGAAGAACTTAACTGGCCTGCACAGAGCCCTGACCTCAACCCCATCGAACACCTTTGGGATGAATTGGGACTGCGAGCCAGGCCTAATCGCCCAACATCATTGCCCAACCTCACTAATGCTCTAGGGGCTGAATGGAAGCAAGTCCCCCTGCAGCAATGTTCCAACATCTAGTGGAAAGCCTTCCCATCAGAGTGGAGACTGTTATAGCACCAAAGGGGGGACCAACTCCATATTAATGCCCATGATTTTGGAATGAGATGTTCGACGAGCCAGTGTCCACATACGTTTGGTTATGTAGTGTACCTCTTTTTCATAGCTAACTGGACTTTAGTAGACATGAGTCTTGAAACCCCAAATGATTTATTTGTCAAATATTTTCCACTAAAAACGTGAATAAAATGATGTTTGTTTGTTCCTCAGGAGTTTGAAGAGTTTAACAAGAAGCTGGGTGATGTGTCCAGACACGTCCGGGTCCCTCTGCCTGTGTCTAATGTCCTGTGGGAACACTGCATCCGTCTGGCCAACAGGACTCTGGTGGAGGGGTAAGTTGTTTACTTGCATATGCAAAATACTTGGACTGATTTATAGTTAAAAACATAAATGTTTCAGCAGATATCATTGGAGAGGTGAGTAGGCTTCAGAAGATGGAGAAACAACTCCTACCAGCTTATTTTGTTTTACAAAATACTTGTATTGATTTCTAGAACTTTTTCAGCACATATACTGCAGCCTTCATTAAGCCTTATCCATCATATTATTACAGTAAATAAAAAATAAATATGGCTCTCTGTATACACCTATAGTTTATATGATAGTGTATTTTATTATTATTATAATAAATGCCAGCAAAGTATTGTATGATATGCACAGCAGGAAAAATAAAATGTGTGAACACAAACTTACACCTCATTCAAATAATGGTTTATAGCGGTAGTTCATCTCTCGGGGATTTGCTAATATGTACCTGTGGAATATAGGGATTTACTGCCAGTGTATTGGGGAGGTGTGGAAATTTTAGCTGCCTCGTTCGTCTCTTATTTTGACGTCTTTTGCCTTTTTGGTCGAGGGGCCTGTTCTTTGCTCCTGGATAACACTCGTAAAAATGAGCACTGTTCGTGTGTCATATGCCGAATACCTCAGGTGAGTTATTGAATAAGGCCGGCTTGGAACCCCTGTCGTCACGACCACAAGCTGCTTCGAGCCCGAACATCGATCAAGAAAAATTTGATTCTCTTTACCCCCTCTCTTTTTCTTCTCAAGCTTTGAACATCCTCTTGTTGGAACATCTGCTTGTCATAAATTAAAATAAAACGAAATGTTAGAGTACCGCAAAGGAACACGCCGATTGCCTACTAGATTAAGCACTCGAGACATGAGCATTCCCAGCGATTCTCCAGCTTTCTCTCATTCTCCTGAGACAACTCCTCTTCAGTCCTGTCATCCCCTCCATATGGTATCAACTAGCTAGCTCTTCCCCAGCCCCAACACTCCGTCCCAGGACTGTTATATGTTCTGTTATAGAGACTCCACAGGGAACATGTCCCACTGAGGCTGGCCTGAGTCCCCTCTTAACACTTGACCCATTCTAAATGGCTCCCATAATAACCATCTCCCTCGCTAGTCAGTCAAAGTTTTGGGGCCTGAAAGAGACTAATGCAATTTTTTCCTCAAATCAGCACGTGTACCCTTTCTCTTTCCAATGCATTATTTATGGTGTCACATCAGATCTTTTTCATTGCAGATCTGATTGGACTAAAGGCCTATTAGTGAAAAAAAAAGATCAGAATTGGGCTGCATGTGAAAACGCAGCCTAAGTTTGGAAGTTACAAGATTTATGTTCTCAGGGTCATCTTCATTCCCTGTTCCACACATCATCATTGACATGGCCTGTGTATCGGTATTACACCTGTGGAGCTCCTTCGCACATCATCATGTAAATGGCCTGTGTATCAGTATTACACCTGTGGAGCTGGCTGAGGCTACATCCCAAATGGCACCCTATTCCCTTTATAGTGCACTACTTTGGGCCCTATGGGCCCTGGTCAAAAGTAGTGCACTATAAAGGGAATATGGTGCCATTTTGGGACACAGCCTGAGTGTCACGATACTGTGCCTCCCATCACTTCTCTCCCTCCACAGCTATGATAGAGTGGCTAGGCAAGTTTGTTTGTTTGTTTTGCTCAGTCACTTGTTTGCTGTGTTTGTTATCTTCATTCCCACTCCCAACTGGAGATGGAGACAGAGAGACAGAGAGATTGAAAGAAAGAAAGAGAGAGAGAGAGATTGAAAGAAAGAAAGAGAGAGAGATTGAAAGAAAGAAAGAGAGAGAGATTGAAAGAAAGTGAGAGAGATTGAAAGAGAGAGAGAGAGAGCGATTGAATGAGATTGAAAGAAAGAAAGAGAGAGAGAGAGAGAGATTGAAAGAGATTGAAAGAAAGAAAGAAAGAAAGAAAGAGAGAGATTGAAAGAGATTGAAAGAAAGAGAGATAGAGAGATTGAAAGAAGGAGAGAGAGAGAGATTGAATGAGATTGAAAGAAAGAGAGAGAGAGAGAGAGATTGAAAGAGATTGAAAGAAAGAAAGAGAGAGAGATTGAAAGAGATTGAAAGAAAGAAAGAGAGAGAGATTGAAAGAGAGATTGAAAGAGAGATTGAAAGAGAGATTGAAAGAGAGAAAGAAAGAAAGAAAGAAAGAAAGAAAGAAAGAAAGAAAGAAAGAAAGAAAGGTAGAAAGATCTGGTGGATGTGGTTCCACCCCGCTACACACACACACTTAAATTCAGAGCCCACACGCTGCGAAGAGAACGTTTGTAAAGTGAACAATATGAATATAAAAGTGTTACTTCTTTTGGACTAAATCAAACCCTTGGACTGTCTGGGACAAAATATGCCTTGAACTGTCTGAGCAGAATTATGATTGAACCCTTATAGCTGTCGATTTTAAGATTTTCTCAGTTTTACATTTTTGTTCTTCGTTCATGTGCCTTGGGCACAAAGAATACAAATGCCATGTTTTTAGAAACAACTCTGGATTCTGAACTTCTGTCAAAAACTAAACGTATTGTATTCTGAACTACTGTCTGGCAGAAATAATAAAAAAGTCAACTTGTATCGCCTGTTCTGTCTTGTAGCTATGGTAACGTGAAGAAGTGCAGTAACGAGGGGCGGGCCCTGATGCAGCTGGACTTCCAGCAGTTCCTGATGAAGCTGGAGAAGCTGACAGACATGAGGCCCATCCCTGACAAGGACTTTGTGGAGACCTACATCAAGGCCTACTACCTGACTGAGAATGACATGGAGCAGTTCATCAAGAACCACAGGGTGAGGAACACTCACTGGGGCTTTGGAGTTACAGTATAATGATAATTATTCAATCAGTGTGCTAATGTGAATTCTACTGGGGGTAGCTCAACCCGTGTACCAGCAATGTGTAGCACAAATCTTGTGAAATGCTTGCCTATGGCATCATTGGTATCAAAAGCATAATAGTTAACCACAATTACATTAGCCAGCTGTTACAATAGCCAGACACTTTCTCCTCAGCCATGTGAAGCAAGCTTTGAGGTAAGACTGAAGGCTATCTGAGACTGAAGGCTATCTGAGACTAAAGGCTATCTGAGACTAAAGGCTATCTGAGACTGAAGGCTATCTGAGTCTGACTGTGTGTCCGTCTCTGTCTGTCCCACCAGGAGTACTCCATGAAGCAGCTGGCCAACCTGGTAAACGTTTGTCTGGGCTCACACATCAACAAGAAGGCCCGGCAGAAACTCCTGGCGGCTATCGACGACATCGACAGACCAAAGAGATAGACAGACAGACAGACAGACAGACAGACAGACAGACAGACAGACAGACAGACAGACAGACAGACAGACAGACAGACAGACAGACAGACAGACAGACAGACAGACAGACAGACAGACAGACAGACAGACAGACAGACAGACAGACAGACAGACAGACAGACGTGGTTATTGTATTTAAGGTGGCTCCTAAACATGAGGCTGTTTTAGAATGCCATAGAGTAGTACAATCCCAGTAACTTTCACAAAATCCCCAGGTTTTTCAGAAATCCTGTTTGGACGATTCCCGTTATTTCCTTATTACTCCTGATTCCAGGAATCTGGGAATTTTAAGAAGGTTACTAGAATTTTGCAACCCTAGAATGCTCATATACCCATCAGGAACAGAAAATAAGCAATGAAACAAGAACTTCTGCTAACAAATACACTCATACCGGAATGTTAGTTATTTGACACTTAGTCAGTACTTATAGGCTAGTATTGTGTATGCACCTCATTTTGATGTCCTATATGCTTACAGTTCCGCTGCGTTTCTAGGTTTCCACGGAGATGCTTCGTTTTCCCATTCATCGTGAATATACCTGTATATGAGGAAGGACTCTTGTTTTTAAGATAAACAACTTGAAATACTGAATGATACTCCATGACTTGTGAATTGACTGGCAGACAGTTAATATTTTTTAATATTTTCTTTTTGACTTTAACTATTAAGCGACTGGAATATAAAGTTGAGAAAATGTTCCATTTTCCATTGAAATCCAGGAAAAGTACATTTTTCCTGGTAACACGGTTTGTAAAAAGCATGGGATGTTTGAAGTACTTCACTTTAGGGTTACACCTATGGAGACATCCAGTCTCTAGTGCCCTTTAAGTGTTCATTAATGACGACGACGGCACTGTTTGTTCTGTTGTTCCAGTAGTCTAGGGTGAAGACGCCACAGACGCTGATCTTGGGTCAGTTTTGCATTTCCACCACTAATGGTAAAGGTTAGGATTGGGGAGGGGAATCTGATCCTAGAGGTGTACCTAAGGGAAGCTTCACCTCGGAGCTTGTTCAAGTCCAGGATTATAACTGTACCTGTGCTTTGTTACGTCCGTTAATGATTTATCCTGATATAATGTTGATTGTGAACATATTGAATGGTTGGCTATAAATTATGTACTAGGTCTAACGTGTATTTAGATTATATCTTGCACCTGCCGCACACGTTTCGTTCCCAGTCATATATGTAAAAGGGTTTTTATTGTCCAAACAAACAACGTCCATCATTGTCACAGTAAAAATATACGTTTTTGATATTGCAACTGATTCCATTATGTTTTCATGCATAACTATCCCAAGTTGATGCTGGAAATGTTAATGTGTAAAGCATCGTTTTTATTTCTTTGTGTCAGTTTGATTCAGGACTTTTTATATACCATAAGTACTGGAAGTGTGCTATCATCTGTTTCATGGCAGTTCCCTGTATCTTGTTGTCAACTGTAAAATAATATTTGAAAATACACAATTAGACTACATATTATAAAATTTAAATGCACTATTGTGAAAATAAATCGTTAAATGTTGGCGCTGTAGACTAAAGTAAGATGATTATACAGTAACACAATAAACACACTAACGTTTAATCCCAGCCTTGCTGACTTTGCCTGACTATCCTTATTCTGTGGATGGATGGATGGATGGATGGATGGATGGATGGATGGATGGATGGATGGATGGATGGATGGATGGATGGATGGATACAGTGCCGTGAAAAAATGTATTTGCCCCCTTTCTGATATCTATTTTTGCATATTTTTGTCCCTGAATGTTATCAGATCTTAAACCAAAACCTAATATTAGATAAAGGAAACCTGAGTGAACTAATAATACAATGTGTATACTTATTTTATTATTTTATTAAAGTATGCAACACCCAATGTCCTTGTGTGAAAAAGTAATTGCCCCTATAACTGGTTGTGCCACCTTTAGCTGCAATGACTGCAACCAAATGCTTCCCGTAGTTGCTGATCAGTATCTCGCATCTCTATGGAGACATTTTGGCCCACTCTTCCATGCAGAACTGCTTTAACTCAGCGACATTTGTGGGTTTTCGAGCATGAACTGCTCGTTTCAGGTCCTGCCACAACATCTCATGGGGTTTAGGTCTGGGCTTTGACTAGGCCATTCCAGAACTTTAAATGTGTTGCTTTTCAGCCATTCTGCTGTAGACTTCCTTGTGTGTTTTGGATCATTGTCTTGCTGCATGACCCAGCTGTGCTTCAGCTCACGGGTAGATGGCCTGACATTCTCCTGTAGAATTATCTTATACAGAGCAGAATTCATGGCTCCTTCAATGATGGCAAGTCATCCATGTCCTGAGGCAGCAAAGCATCCCCAAACCATCACACCACTACCACCATGCTTTTTATTTATTTATTGAACATTTAAACATACAATCTACTTGCAGTGAAGCCGCTCAACGTCTACATCACATTCGGTTATCTAACAGACTCCCATCCAGAGCGATGAACAGAAGCAACCAGGGTCAACGCCCTGCTCAAGGGCACGTCGACAGGTCAAAAAACGGGGACCCGAACCAGCGATCTATCAGGCACCGGCCCAAGCTCCCAACCGCCAGGCCACCAGCCCTCCAAGATCCCCCACCACAGTTCCTCATCCATCCGTTCCCCACAATGCACCAACAAAATGAACAAACAAGAAAAAACAGAAAGATAAAGGAAAACGGAAGAAAAAAAAGTAATCAAAAACAAAGGACATCAAGGACATCAAACATCATCACAGCAAGGCCAACTGAATATGTCTACATGTGTGTGTGTATGTATGTGTGTGCATGTGTGTACGTTTGAATGAGTGTGTGTGTATATGCATGTGTGCAAACACTTGCGCGGCATCAGCCTCAGGCAAACAGGCATTAGCTGTAACAACACTGCCCCTCAGTGTCATTCAAACTGACTTTTTGTTTAGTTTTTTTTATTGGACTTTTTGACTTATCTTTGACCCCCGCCCAGCAACTCCACTCCCACTTGTCTCCAATGCCACATTCCAACCCTCAGCTTCCCTCAGCCCATCCCACCTATACCTATGGCCACCCTCTTCGGATTTCTACGCACCATATATCTTTCAACTATGCTGTGATGTTTAACATACAATTTGAATCTATCTAATCGAATAGAATTATCCACAGATTGCGAGTTAAAGAGAAATACTTTTACTAAGAGTATTAGTATATTAGTAATTGACTGACCAGGTCTCTCCCGATCTCCCAACAATACTATTTCTAGAGTACATTTTAGATTAATGATCAAACACCACCATTCTTGACTGTATGAGGTTCTTACTGTGGAATACAGTGTTTGGTTTTTGCCAGACATAACAGTACCCAGAAAGTTGACTCAAGTTTGCCAAAAAGCACCTGGAAAGGACCTGGATGATCGTCATGACTCCTGAAAGACGCTTCCATCGACACGAGTCCAAATGTTTACAACTGCATTCCACAGTAAGAACCTCATACAAACAGTCAATCATGGTGGTAGTAGTGTTATGGTTTGGGGATGCTTTGCTGCCTCAGGATCTGGATGCCATCATTGAAGAAGCCATGAGTTCTGCTCTGTATCAGAGAATTCTAAAGAAGAATGGCAGGCCATCCATCCGTGAGCTTAAGCTGAAGCACAACTGAACTGAGCTGAGCTTCAAACACATGGCTTTAATAGCGGAAAGCTATGTGGAGTAGCTGGCTGGCTGGTCGTCTGACTAACCTGGCTCCATTACACACACAGAGACCCCCTGGTCTGGTCCAGGCCTTCAGTGTGGGTGTTAGGACCCCAGGGGCAGTGTTAGTCCAGGTCCTATCACAATGCTAGGAAATTACAGAGGGCACTGGGAATCCTTGAGTAGGGTAGAGAGAAAGTTGGCCACTCAGTTGGTAGAGGACATGAAAGTGACATCTGTAAAGATGTCTTATATAAAACACTATCAAGGATGTGGTCTCTTCAACTCCTTATACGGTCAAATATGGTGTCTAGTTCTGCCTTCTTTTATGCCATTATGTATTTTACAGTGTGTCTACAATGCTTTACTGAGCGGCACCTGGGGACATTGTACTGTAGCTTAATTAATGAGTAATTTGAGGGCGGGGGGGGGGGGGGGGTGGTGCGCTCATGCACATCGCTATATGTACCTCATGGGTGTGTGTACATCTGTGTGTATGCATGAGGTTGTGTGTGTGTGTGTGTGTGTGTGTGAGCATGCTTTGTGTGTGTGTTTGTGTATCTCAGAGTGTGACAGGTCACATTAAGTTCCACACGTTACTGCAGTACTGTGCACTAGCATTAAAACCGGCTTTAGTGTCTAAGACCGGACATGCTGACTCACTACTAGGGTCGGGGCGGTGATTCAGTCGGGGTCTCAACTTACTGTTGAGAGTTAGAATAGTAGAACACACAAGGTGCAAGTTTGAAACTGCATCAGCTGTTTTTCTTCTTCTTATGTCAGTCACTGACAGTCACTCAATTAGCCATGTCAGCTAACAATTTTTAGATAGGCAAGTTAGTCTAGCCAGTTATCTAAACTTGGCTGTACCGGGCATGTGTCCAGGGGCCCTGACCTCAAGGGTGCCCACATTGATTTTCTTAGTCACTCTCACTCACATATCATTAACATGGTAGTGATGGGAAAATGTGTAGAATTTGAAGAAATTAGCTTTAAAACTCCAACCAAATCTTGCTTAGGGCCCCCAAAAGGCTAGAGCCGGCATTGCTCACCACAGCTACTGTGGCCTCAGGAAAATACACTTTCTATTGTGTTGTGTGCACACACACACACACACACACGATCACTTACACCTTGTAAACAACCTGTACAAACACCGATAGAAAAATATATGCCTGGACACCCAAGCATGACATAGAACAACTCCAACCAAACATAAATAAATAGCCAGACGCAGCATGAATCCACAAACATTCAGTCCGAGACAGAAATACTGTTTCAGCTCCATCAACATGGTCATTCTGGTCCATTAGATGACTGTCATGGTCTCTGTCCCAAATGGCACCCTATTCCCTTGATAGTGCACTACTTTTGACCAGGGCCCATAAGGTCAAAAGTAGTGAAATATATAGGGAATACGGGGAATACATTTGGGACTCATTCACAGCCAGTCTCCTGGTATTTTCTTTCATAACACAGCCTTATGTTCCCCTTCACACGCAGTAGGTCCGGGATCTGATCAGGGTGAAAAAACCCAGAAGGCTGGGGCTTTGATGAGGGTGAAAACACCCAGGAGGCTGGGGCTCTGATGAGGGTGAAAACACACAGGGGATTTCTCTACTGGTGTGTACTGGCTTAGAGAGCTACAAAGGAAATTCATTTGACATTTTAGTCATTTAGCAGACGCTCTTATCCAGAACGACTTACAGTTAGTTAGTGCATACATGTTCATACTTTTTTCATACTAGTACCCCATGGGAATTGGACCCACAACCCTGGCATTGCAAGTGCCATGCTCTACCATCTGAGCTACACCGGACTTTTGACAAATTCCAAGGAAGCTTTGGGACTTCATTCCTTTGTAACGCCATTCTATGCATTTCTATGTGGTCGACACAATGCTATATCATGGCTCTGAATGTGCTCTCCCATTGGCACGAGGTCAGAGGAAGTCTGTACTTAAGTCATTTGTAGCATGATAACAGTGTCTGCCATCAGTGACCTGTCAGGCCCTTGTCTGCCTGTATGTGTGGTACTCTTCTGACAGCAGGAAGGACTATGACTGGAAATTGACCTGGGTATAATGGATACTCTTAACTCCTTGTTCTCTAGCTTGCATAAGAGACCAGACAGAGAGTAGAGAGGGGTGAGAGCTGATGGCGGCTGGCTGGCTGGCAGGCAGGCAGGCAGGCGACTAAGGCTTGAGGAGGGCATTGAGAAGGAGTCTGGCAGGCAGGCAGGGTGGAAACTAAGGCTTGAGGAGGGCATTGAGAAGGAGTCTGGCAGGCAGGCAGGGTGGAAACTAAGGCTTGAGGAGGGCATTGAGAAGGAGTCTGACAGACAGACAGACAGACAGACAGACAGACAGGGTGGAAACTAAGTCTTGAGGGGACCTTTAGACGGAGTCTGACAGACAGACAGACAGACAGACAGGGTGGAAACTAAGTCTTGAGGGGACCTTTAGAGGGAGTCTGACTGACAGACAGACAGGGTGGAAACTAAGTCTTGAGGGGACCTTTAGAGGGAGTCTGACAGACAGACACTGTGGACACTAAGGTTTGAGGAGGCATTCAGAGCCTTTTGAGAAGGAACACGTCAGTCAATTGATCGGTCAAACACACACACATACACACACACTCAAACCATTACCCTTGAGAAAGTGCACTGGTAGCCTTTGGAAATGTTTATAATCAGACCAATCTATTTTCCCTCTGGTTATTGGCATATTGCGTGTGTATTTTATTGAAAAGCTTTTATTGATCTTAGGCTTTCACAAATCAGACTCTTTCAAGGAAAGGAGAGGCTATTGTCAATGCTTTCTTAAGCCCAAGACCCAAGACGGGTTTAATAGTGCATGGCCTTCAGAGATCCGTGAGATTTATGGAAATCAAAACTTGCAACTTCAGGAAGTCATTCAAGAAATGATATCCAATGAGCTCAGACTCCATTTGTTCAATTTTTTAATGGGTGCACAGCTAGTGTACTTTAGTGTACTTTACATTATCTAAAAACCAACCAGGTGATAACACACAGTCATTGAGATTACTGCTGGTCAGGAGAAATTACAAAATGTTCCATTTGCAAATGAGGACTTTTTATTTTTTATGTATCCTGCACTTAAACCTTTTTATGTTAGCAAGGAGGATACTATTAGATATTTAATTACATTTTTATTGTGAACAACCTGTGTCTTTGACATTATCAACGATACTATTATTTCATGTTTATGTATAAAGCTGTCTTATAACCCTACTGCTGTCTCGGCTCTACAGTAACAGAGTGGGCTACTGAATGTGACGTTCTGCTGCATAAACTTTCATGGCACTGCTAACTGAATGTGATTACAACAGTTGCTGCTAATTTGGAGCTTCGTTAGCTCGGCTAGGGTGTCACAAATGGATTAGTTTAGTGTAAACCTGTGGGGTTCGGGTTTCATATTCAGCAGTAACTTCTGAATATAAATTCCATGTAATGTTTCTGATGAGAATCTGAGACAGCATTAAAAGTGACTAATAACTCTACAAGTGGTAAACTCAGTACCTCTAGTTACCATCCAGGAACCTCTTTCTTTTTAGCTAATATGATATTCCTCTGTCTCCATTGGTTCTCATCCTGTACTACTTTGAGGTCACACTTTATTTATATAGTCCGGATGTTCTATCTATTTTTTACTTTTTTTATTTAACCTTTATTTAACTAGGCAAGTCAGTTAAGAACAAATTCTTATTTACAATGACGGCCTACACCGGCCAAACTCGGACGACCCTAGGCCAATTGTGTGCCGCTCTATGGGACTCCCAATCACGGCCGGTTGTGATACAGATGGTCATACTATCAACAAACTATCTGTTGATAAGCAACTGCTTGCTAAGGTTACGGTTAGGGTTAGAATAAGGGTAAGGGTTAAGGATAGGGTTAGAGCTAGGGTTAGTAAATAGTTAACTAAAATGTTACTGAGTCTGTGTTTCCGACTTTGAAAACCTGGGATTCAAATCCCTGGTAAAAGCTGAGCTTGTATATAAGAGTTACATGCTGACCACAACGCTTGCATCGCGTGCAGGAGTGTTGCAATATAAATGTACACATACATGTTATTCAATCATTGCAACCACACTGCTCGCGTGCGCCAACGAGCGTCTGCGTAGCCAGGCGCTAAAATAGGACTTTCTATTTGTGACGCTTGGCGTGGTGCAAGTCCCGCCTCTCACATCTCCTCATTAGTTTTTAGGAGCATATACCCACATGGGTGATAGATGAACTGAGGTCCACACTCCAGTCCAGTTGGTGGTGATAATGCACCTTAAATTTCAGAGTAGAGGACCTTGTGCATTTCCGGTAAAATAACAACCCAATGTTTATATCCCAGGACAAATTAACTAGCAACAGCAAACTAGATAGCTAAGTGTTTAATACTTATCAACCTTTCCCTAAATTAATATTGTTTGTTCTGAGATCGTTTTGATATTTCAACCTGTCCTGATTGCGTCTGGTGTGGGTGGACAAAATCAACATGCATGCAATGGCACAGACTGATCTTGCGATAGCTCATAATCTGAAGTGAAAGGAAACATGAATGATGTGGTCAGACTGGTTTCACAAGGCTGTACAATAGGGTCTCTTTAGGGGAATGGTAGTGAGTGCTGGGAGGCATGGTCTGTAGTCTACAGTAGAGTAATGCCGACAATCCATCACTGTAACGTGTCTTCAGGCAGATGGAACCATGGGATGTTAAAGGTGACCCACTCCTGTCAAATGGAGACTCCACACACACACACACACACACACACACACACACATACACACTACACTACACTACACTACATGAGTAGTGGCCAACTTGTCAACGGCTTTGTTAAAGGTCCATTGCAGCAATTTTTATCTCAATATCAAATCATTTCTGGGTAATAATTAAATACCGTTCTGTGATTGTTTTCATTTAAAATGTTAAAAAAGAAACAAAAATAGTTTCTTAGCAAAGCACAATTTCTCAATCAAGAATTTTGCTACAACTGTCTGGGAGTGGTCTGAGTGGGGAGGTGAAAACTAGCTGTTATTGGCAGAGAGGTTTGGAACTCTCTTTCTTATTGGTCTATTAACTCATTTGGCCAAAACTAATTTTTAAACAGTTCTGATACTAAAAAGGCATTATCATAATTTTCACAGAATTATTCCAACCTCATTGTGTGGAAATATGCAGTTGAAGTCGGAAGTTCACATACACTTAGGTTGAAGTCATTAAAACTAATTTTTCAACCACCAGATATCCTGTTAACAAACTATATTTTTGGGAATAGGGTGTAATTTGGAATGCACACACAGGCCAGTTTCCTCTCTCATCAGACCAAGGTATTTTGTCTAGCCCTCAATATCAATTTGTTGTCAGTTCTGAATGCAATCTTCGCCATTGTAATGATGTTACATCGAAGGACATTAAAATAACAAAAATGTAAACTATTGTTCTGCATGGAACCAGTGAATAGATTGTACTCTGTCCTTTCTTTTTTATTATTCACTATTTTCATGATAGTCTTTATGCTGATTCCCACTGTGCTATTGTTGTTTTCATGTGCTTAGTCACCCATTAAAAAGCTGTGTGCTAAAACAAATAAACCAAAAAATAAAATAAAATTGATTCTTGAACTCAAAGAATCATGGTTTCTCATTTTCAGAGGATCCACCCACACAAGAATTGCCGTGAGATCATTTGCAGCATTATTTAATTCAGCTCCTATCCACCCCAGTCAAACCAACGGCCCATGCATAACACCACAGCTAAACAGACATGATGTGTGCACAAGTTAAATTAATTGACTGAATATCCATGCTGCGATAAACAAACAAAAACACCCAAATAGATGATCTTGGATAGTTCATTTCATGGTCCCCAGCCTTGCTGCATTGCATATCGCAAAGCTGCTCGTCGGAGGGATGCATTTTGGGCACTAGGAAAACAAAAGTTTAGCATATACCTCTCTTTTGAACTTTGTCTGGAAATCTAATTCAGATAGTTTACTCAGTCTTGTCAGCAGGTTATTTATTTTGTATTATTATTATTATAATAAACACAAATGTTCACTGTACATCCTATAGAAGCAATACCATAGATTCAGAATGTAGACCAATATTTGATATTGTAGAATGATAGTTTAAACCTAGAATATATAGAACAGGCAGATATCTAGAACAGATAAGATCAAATGGCCATGAAATATTGGACCATTATAAATTCTGTCCTAAAACCAATAGCTGTCTCAGTGTTTTTGTTCTGTTTGAGATCTGCTGTTCTCCGCTAATAAGTTGAGAAATAGCAATGTGTTGTTGTAACACTGTGCTCTGTTATTTTGTTAGCTATTGGCGGCTGACGAATTCTCCCTTTGGGTCCAATAAAAGTTTTCACTGTCATCAATCATACATACAGCTACTTTAAGATATCTCTTTATGTAATTCAGTAGGCTAGTCTTTTGGCTGATTGTAGCTTGGAGCAGAGTAGATATGCCCATTAAAACTGATAATGGCTCCCTCACCTTTCTCCATTTGTAGTGTAAAAATACATTTGTTCTAGACAGAATTGGTTCAAATCATTTTTATTATTATTGATGTTGCCTATCAGTGCCCCTGAATGATGCTTGTGTCACGTGTCCTATACACTGAGTATACCAAACATTAGGAACACCTTCCTAATATTAAGTTGCTCAGAACAGCCTCAATTCGTCAGGGGTTCCACAGGGATACTGGCCCATGTTGACTCCAATGCTTCCCACAGTTGTGTCAATTCGGTTGGATGTCCTTTGGTTGGTGGACTATTCTTGATACACACAGGAAACTGTTGAGTGTGAAAAACCCAGCAGCGTTGCAGTTGACACAAACCGGTGCGACTGGCACCTACTACCATATCCTGTTCAAAGGCACTTAAATATTGTGTCTTACCCATTCATCCTCTGAATGGCACACATACACAATCCATGTCTGAATTGTCTCAAGGCTTTAAAAAATCCTTCTTTAACCTGTCTCCTCCCCTTCATCTACACTGATTGAAGTGGCATCAATAAGGGATCATAGCTTTCACCTTGACTCACCTGGTCAGTCTATGTCATGGAAAGAGCAGGTGTTCTTAATGTTTTGTGTACTAAACACAAGCCAATGTAAAGCCTGTTTTCTCTATAGTCCATTATATAAGTAATAGAATTGGAGCCCGACCTTTAGTCTGACCTTTAGCCTGACCTTTAGTGTATAACAGACACATCCGACATTACCTGACAGTTAGATTAGGTTTGCATCCCATTGATTTTGGAGAAGAGAAATCGGCATAAGCATTTTGGGGCCTCAGCCGACCGACCTAACAGGATACTGCCCTTTGAATGGTACAGAAATCCCAGGAGGAGACTGATTTTATTCAGATCTCTTTTAGTCCTCATTTGGACTAATCTTCCAAGAGTCCTTAAGAAGAGGGGCATATGTCCTATCTCTCTCTCTCTCTCTCTCTCTCTCTCTCTCTCTCTCTCTCTCTCTCTCTCTCTGTGTGTGTGCGCATGCGTTGAGCGAGTGAGGTGCGTGGATGGAGAGTGAGTGACGGCGGTGTAAGGTACGAGTGTTTGTAAACTTTTTTCTACCCTTTTCTATCCTTAGTTTAGGTTTTTGGTATTTATATTCGGCGTCGCGAATGAACAACGCCATTGTTGTGTTCGTTAAGACGATCGAATTGGCGAACTTGTTAGTGGAGAGTGGTGTAGAGATTGGTGGCATTTTTACCTCAGTGTTACCTCTTTCAACGCCGTCAAAGAGAGTAACTTTATCTAATGTGCCACCGTTCATCAAAAACGAAGTTCTAGTTGGAATGCTCTCGAGGTATGGGAAACTGGTCTCTCAAGTAAAGATGATTCCAATCGGAAGTAAGTCATCGTTGTTGAAACATGTGGTGTCTTTCAGGCGTTATGTTTATATGGTACTGAAAGATAATGTCGAGGAACTTGATCTTGCTCTTAATTTTCGACATGAAGAGTTTAATTACGTGATATATGGTACAACTAATACAATGAGGTGTTTTGGTTGCGGTGAAAATGGACACCTTGTTCGTGGTTGTCCAAAAAGAGAGGAAAACGTAAATAAAACAACTGTTGCGTCAGGAAATGTAGTTGAAGTAACGGTACAGGAGGAAATCGCCGAGGTTGTCGAGGAGATGCTGGGACTAAGTACGGCGTCGGTTGCTCCAAAAAAGGCGGAAAAGGTTTCCGAGATTTTGGAAAAAGAAAAAGAAATTGTTGGAAAAGTAAGTGTAGCTGTAGATGGGGAAGAAGAGGTCATAGTCTCACAGAGGATAGAACAAGTAGTTTGTGATTCAGATGATGGCAGTAACAGTGAAGACGAGGCTATGATAAATCCAGAAGATAGGGGTTCTGTGTTGGGAGATGGGGAATGTTTTTTTAAAACCCCCCAAAAAAGGAAGTTGTTAGAATACTCTGCTGATAAAAAAGCAAAAAGAACAGATGGCATTCAGCACATGAGCCAGACTGACACTGAGAGTGAGAGTGACATTTCTGAATGTAGTGTCACTGCTAGACTGCCCCAAGGTGGTTTTTCTAGCCGAACATATACTGTTGATGATATTAAGTCCTTTTTAAAAATGACAAAAAATGCGAAAAAGGTCAAATTAGAGGAGTATTTTCCAGACATAATACAGTTCATTGAGAAAGTAAAGTTTTTTAGAAGTGAAAGTTGTTTCACTAATAAAGAGGTTGACCGTCTTAGAAAAATTCTTACGAAGTTAAGTAGTCCGTCAGGCGGGGCCAGTGAAAACAGCCAGAATGGATCATTTGATGCATCTTTTATGGCTTTATTATTTCTTTTGCTCTCTTTTTTTATCCTTTATGGGGGAAATACATTTTGCTTCCTTAAATGTTAATGGAGCAAGGGATTTTAAGAAGAGAGCTCAAGTATTTGAATTAATGAAACATAAAAAAATTGATGTGTTGTTTGTACAAGAGACCCACAGTGATGTGTCAAATGCTGTAGAATGGGTTAAAGAATTTGATGGATTAGTGATTTTAAGCCATTATACCTCTTTGAGTAGCGGAGTTGCGGTGTTATTTTCTAAAAACTTTACTCCATATTCCTATGTTGTAGAGGAAAAAATTAAAGGAAGGTTGCTGAAGATTAAAGCTGTATTTGAAAATAGTTCTTTTGTTTTTGTCTGTGTGTATGCTCCAACTTTGGCTTTGGAAAGAATGATTTTTTTGAACACTTTGGATGATGTTTTAAATGAGTGTAAAAATGATGATTTTTTAATGTTGGGAGGGGATTTTAATTTTACTGAAGATGTTATAGATCGGAATCATGTTGAACCACACATGCAATCAAGAAAGAGGCTAATTCAATTAAAAAAGTCTCATAGCATAATTGATATATGGAGAAATTTCCATGGTACACAGAGACAGTACACTTGGGCTTATGCTCATGAAAATCAGTTATCGCTGGCAAGGCTTGATAGATTCTATGGTTTTAAGCACCAATTAAGTATGTTTAGAGAATGTTCAATCAGTCCTGTTTGTTTTTCTGATCACAGCTTGATAAAATGTGTTGTAACAAAAAGTTTTGTGAAATCAAAAAGTGGCATTTTAACAATAATTTAACAATAGTTTTTAAAGAGTTTTGGAAAAATGCTAAAGCTATGAAATCTTCTTTCTTGACATTGCAACAGTGGTGGGATTTTGTGAAGATACAAATCAAACAATTGTGTCAACAATATACTCGCAACGCCACAAGAGAAATAAATAGCTCAATGAGTGTGTTAGAAGAAGAGTTGTTGAAGCTACAAGAGCTTGCAGGGTCCATAAATGATGCCACCTATATAGAGCACATAAAAAAGAAAAATAATTTGTTAGCTGATATGCTAGGTTGTACAACACAAGGTGCTATCATTAGATCTCGTTTCCAAAGTGCGGAATTAATGGATGCTCCTTCAAAATTCTTTTTTAGTTTAGAAAAAAAGAATGGTCAGAAAAAATTTATTCATGCCTTGCGGTCTGAAAAAGGAATTTTGTTGACAAATCCCTCAGATATTAGGAAAAGAGCTGTACATTTTTATAAAGATTTGTACAAAAGTGAAATTTACGAAGAACAAGATGGTAATTTGGATTTTTTTGAAAATTTACCACAGATAACTAAAAATGAAAATGAGGAAATTAGTAAAAATTTGAGTTTAGTGGAGCTTGAAAATGCCCTTAAAAAAATGGAAAATGGAAAAGCACCAGGTATTGATGGCATTACAACTGAATTTTATAAATCTTTTTGGGTAGAAATGGGTCCAGAATTAGTAACAGTTTTTAATGAGAGTCTGGTACATGGACAACTGCCGCGTAGCTACGGAGAGCAATTATTACCTTATTGCCAAAAAAAGGAGACTTAAATGACATTATAAATTGGAGACCAGTAAGTTTATTATGTAATGACTATAAAATATTGTCTAAAGCTTTAGCAATTAGATTGGGTGAAGTTATTGAATCCATTGTTCATCCAGATCAGTCATATTGCGTACCAGGAAGAAGAATTTTTGATAATGTTTATTTTAATAGAGACATTTTGGACTGTGGAAAAATTTTTGGCGTAGATTTTGGTATGATATCAATTGATCAAGAGAAGGCTTTCGACAGAGTTGAGCATATTTATTTATGGAGTGTTTTAAAAGCCTTTGGTTTTAGTTCAGATTTTATTGCAATGATAAAAATGATGTATTGTGGCGTTGAGAGTATATTAAAGATTAATGGTGACTTATGCTCTCCGTTTAGTGTGTACAGGGGTGTCAGACAAGGCTGTGCGCTGTCAGGCATGTTATACACCTTAGCCATAGAACCATTGTTAAATAAATTAAGAACTGATGTATGTGGTCTGTGTTTACCAAATTGTGCTAATGTTTTTAAGTTATCAGCGTACGCTGATGACGTCATTGTCATAATCAGTGAACCAAATGATGTCAATGTGATGTTGAAGATTTTAGATGATTTTAAAACTCTTTCTTCCGCAAAGGTTAACTGGAAAAAAAGCGAAGCCATATTAGTTGGAAAATGGCCAAAAGGTGAACCAAGAGTTCCTGATGGTTTAAAATGGACAAGAGATGGTTTTAAATATCTAGGAGTTTTTTTAGGAAATGAAAATGTTATAAAAAAGAATTTTGAAGGCACTGTTGAAAAGGTCAAAGCGCGACTGGATAAGTGGAGGTTTTTACTCCCTAAAATTTCTTATAAAGGAAGAATTTTGATTATAAACAATCTGGTTGCCTCTGCACTTTTGCACCGCCTAGCCTGCATAGATCCCCCGGTGGATGTACTGGGGAAAATCCAGTCAATGTTAATAGATTTCTTCTGGGACAGAATGCACTGGGTATCAAAAAGTGTTTTGTATTTACCAAAAGACGAAGGAGGTTTTGGTTTGATACACTTGCAGAGCAGAACGGCTGCATTTCGTTTGCAGTATGTACAAAGACTTTTAAAGTGCTCTTCGGAGTCAAGTTGGATGGGAGCTGCCTGTGCAATTCTTCGGAAAATTGAAGGCCTAGGATTGGACAAAACTTTATTCTGGATGGACTCTCAAAGATTAAGACTATCTAATTCTCCAGTTTTTTATCGTAATTTATTCAAAGTCTGGTCCCTATTTAAGAAAAATAGGGAAAGCAATGTCACTTCTCTGTTTTGGCTACTGCAGGAACCTTTGGTCGGTGGCTCACGTTTGGACTTATCACGTGAGTTTTCTTATGCCATACCAGAAAAGACTTTGTGCAACGCCAAGTTAACGGTGATTGATCATTTACTTCAAATAGCAGGATCTGCTTTTAAGAATGCGACTGCAATTGCTGAGCATTTAGGACTCAAATCATGCCGTATAGTAGCAAAAGCACTTGTAAAATGGAGATCGGCTCTCACTGAAGAAGAGACAGAACTGTTGGATAAATACTCAAAGGGGTCAATAAATCCTGATTGTAAAGACCCCTTTCCGAGTTTGGGTGTCTCTCCCATTTTGGGAGAATACAACAGTATTTTTTTAGAGTGTAAAGAAGTAATGATTGTGGGTTCAAATGTTGCACTTGGAAAAGAATTGTACAAGGTTTGTGTAAAAGCATTTAATAAGGAATTTTTAGACAACAAGTGTGATACACCATGGCGAAATACACTTAATCTTGCTGTTGATGAAAAACCAGAATGGAGAGCCTTGTATAAGTCACCATTAGTCAAAAAAACTGGGGATTTACAGTGGAGAGTGTTACATGGTGCCATTGCAGTAAACGCTTTTGTGTCATTGATAAATTCTGAAGTGACTGAAGGTTGCCCTTTTTGTTTGGAAAAGGAGACAATTTTTCATGCATTTATGCACTGTGTGAGGTTGAAACCTCTGTTTGATACCTTGGAAACATTTTTTGATTCTTTTGATGTGGTTTTCTCAATGAAAGTGTTTATTTGTGGGGTTAAATATGTGAAAAAGCTTCGCCATATATGTCAATTGTTAAATTTCTTGTTAGGTCAGGCAAAAATGGCGATTTACACCACAAGAAAAGAAAAAATTGAGCAAAATGTTTGCAACAGTTTGACAGCAATTTTTGAAAAATTAGTAAAATCTAGAATTTTTATTGATTATCATTATTATAGATTAATGCATGATCTTTTATCATTTGAGGTAATATGGTGTTTAAATAAGGTCCTTTGTGAGATTGTTGAAGAAGAGTTGCTGTTCTCTTTTTAAGTTTTTTTTTTGGTCATAATTTAATGGTGTTGTCTGGCAGTCCGTAATATTGTTATTTATAAAAATTGTAATAAATGGGTTTTGAAAATAAAAAAATCTCTCTCTCTCTCTCTCTCTCTCTCTCTCTCTCTCTCTCTCTCTCTCTCTCTCTCTCTCTCTCTCTCTCTCTCTCTCTCTCTCTGTGTTTGTGTGTGTGTGTGTGTGTGCACAATGCCACACCTAGTAGATGGTAGATCCTGTCAGAATGCAGTAGCCTACCAGTAGTTACGGCTCTAGCTCTAGCTCCATTCCATCTGTGGATTAAAAAATGACAGCTAACCGGTTGTAGATTACATAATCCACTGTCTGTCATGGACCACTAGCATTGTTCAAAAGCTGAATCTGACATTTCTTAATTTCTCTCTTTCATTTTTATGGCATTTGTGTTCTATCCCATCAATTTCTATCAGTGTGTTGTCTCAAAGCTCAGCGTTTCTTTCCCTTTCCACCCTTTTCCCATTCCCCACCCCAACGGAAAGCCACAGCCTTCAGTTCACTGGAATGAGTCAACCTAGTCAGAGTGAAGTCAACAGAAAATGAAGGTTTAACTTGACCTGAGCTAGCGTGAAACAGTGACAGTGTTTCTTATAATGGCAATTACACAGTGTTTTGCTTTGCTGCTTTGACAACCTAGGTGTTACTATTTGTGTGTGTGTGTGTCCATACCATTGTGTCCATATCGCTGTGTGTGTCCGTATCGCTGTGTGTGTCCATACCATTGTGTGTGTCCATACCACTGCTTTGTTATGGACGGTTTTAAAAGCCCTATGGAGTGCACAAAAGTTTGAGATTAAAAGACTGGTGCTTTAGTGAAATGCACAACTGAGGGATCCCTGCCAGTGAGGCAAATAAACATAAATCCTACATGTTACTCTTACTGGCCCTGGGCTGTAGAGGGATCTATCCAGTTATACTCCTGTTTGTATGGTTCTGCCATCTCTAGAGGTTTCAAGTTGAATTCTGCCCTGAGCAGTAAGGATACTCACCTGAATAAACAACAGTCTGTCTTGTAACTTTGTGATTTCTAGACAACCACAAACTGTTTGCTCATCAGGCTTTCTGAGAAGAGCTACCACTGCGTCTTGGCTGTTAGTGATAGGTGTGTTCTGAGTGATTTGGGAGGAGGTTGAACCCTATTTTCCCCCTTCTCGTAAATTCTCTGTCTCCCTGTTTGTCTCTGTCTCCCTGTCTGTCTCTCTGTCTCCCTGTCTGTCTCTCTGTCTCCCTGTCTTTTTTTATTTATTTCACCTTTATTTAACCAGGTAGTAACGTTTAGCTCACGCCTCACGTCTGCGGGTCTCACCATTTCAAACGTGTGGACTACCCTCTCACGTTTTCTGGTCTGAGGTACATTTCGTTACCAACGCTTTTTACCAATCCTACTAGACTATCTTTTCAAAAATACTCTCATACTTAATCATATATTTTATACATCATTTAGATGTAAACTTGACAGATAGAATGCGAGTTACAGTTATTTTTTTTAAACCATCCTTAATGAAATCACAAAATAATAAAGAATATGACATGATTATTCTTTAGATCCCCACTGACCATTCTTAACATTCGGATGTCAGAAATAATGTGCCAATGCTCACTTTTTGGAGAAAAAGGTTTTGGCGGCAAAAGTCTCTCTCTATACAAAGTAGATAGATAGATAGATAGATAGATAGATAGATAGATAGATAGATAGATAGATAGATAGATAGATAGATAGATAGATAGATAGATAGATAGATAGATTTTTGTGCATTAAGGCTTTGTTAAGATTAGTTTATCTTCCCACTTTGAAAAATTATTTGTCTTTTGACACTGTAGGCTGGTCTCAGATCTGTTTGTGCTGTGTTTCAAAGACCATGGGAGTTGGCTATACAGTACAAACAGATCTGGAATCAGGCTATACTCACTGATCCTGATCTTGTCATAACGATAAATCTTTCTGACACGTAAGCAATCCTAAGAATTCAGACTTCATTTTCCTATTTATACAGATGTCATCTCCAGTTCACTATTTATACAGAATTAATCTCCAGTTCACTTTAGGGTGTCTCCGCCCACAGCTACCGGACTGAAACTTCATAGCCCATATATTCCTTACACTAGGACTTCCTTTGTATTAATAAAAACAGGTACACCACAACAGTCGTTGTGTTCTTTTCCTATTTATGCAGATCTAATATTCCCTGCTAGCGTTACCTGACTGAAGCTTTACTGGGAGGAACATGAGAGTGTGTATAATACTATTAGTGATGACAGGAACACAGTAGCTTTGATCTACAGCATGAGGGAGAAATGCAAGTCGTGTTTAAATTTCTCACCAACAAATCCTCCACCGCCCCCTCCCTCCCCTCCTCCCTCTCTCCTCCAGTGCCTCACAGTCCTGTCATCTCATTCATCATGGAGATTATAATATACCTTCAGGGTGTACGTGTCTGAGAGCAGATTGGCAGCAGATCGCAGTATCACACCATCTGAGTGGGAAAAAATTGAGGGAGGAGCTGAGGATAAATACATGATTTCCAACCTGTCTCCCGAGTCCTGAGATATCTTGAGAAATGACTTTATCTATCCCCACTCTTCCAAATGTTTTCCTTCAACTATGCTGTTGAGAGCTATGCTGTTGAGAGTTTCAAGTTCCATGGTGTCCACATCACCAACAATCTATCATGGTCCAAACCCACCAAGACAGTCGTGAAGAGGGCATGACAAAGCCTATTTCCCCTGAGGAGACTGAAAAGATTTGTCATGGGTCCTCAGATCCTCAAAAAGTTATACAGCTGCACCATCGAGAGCATCCTGACGGGTTGCATCACTGCCTGGTACGGAAACTGCTCGGGCCTCCGGCTGCAAGGCACTACAGAGGGTACTTCACTGGGGCCAAGTTTCCTGCCATCCAGGACCTCAATACCAGGCAGTGTTAGAGGAAGGCCCTAAAAATTGTCAAAGACTCCAGTCAGCCAAGTCATAGACTGTTCTCTCTGCTACTGCAGGGCAAGCGGTACCGGAGGACCAAGTCTAGGTCCAAAAGGCTTCTTAACAGCTTCTTCCCCCAAGCCATAAGACTCCTGAACAGCTAATCAAATGACTACCCGGACTATTTGCATAGTCCCCCTTTTTACACTGCTGCTACTCTCTGTTTATTATCTATGCATAGTCACTTTAACTCTACCTACATGTACGTATTACTTCAATTACCTCAACTAATCGGTGCCCCCTCACACTGACTCTGTACCGGTACCCCTGTATAAAGCCCCCTCACACTGACTCTGTACCGGTACCCCTGTATAAAGCCCCCTCACACTGACTCTGTACCGGTACCCCTGTATAAAGCCCCCTCACACTGACTCTGTACCGGTACCCCTGTATAAAGCCCCCTCACACTGACTCTGTACCGGTACCCCTGTATAAAGCCCCCTCACACCGACTCTGTACCGGTACCCCTGTATAAAGCCCCCTCACACTGACTCTGTACCGGTACCCCTGTATAAAGCCCCCTCACACCGACTCTGTACCGGTACCCCTGTATAAAGCCCCCTCACACTGACTCTGTACCGGTACCCCTGTATAAAGCCCCCTCACACTGACTCTGTACCGGTACCCCTGTATAAAGCCCCCTCACACTGACTCTGTACCGGTACCCCTGTATAAAGCCCCCTCACACTGACTCTGTACCGGTACCCCTGTATAAAGCCCCCTCACACCGACTCTGTACCGGTACCCCTGTATAAAGCCCCCTCACACTGACTCTGTACCGGTACCCCTGTATAAAGCCCCCTCACACTGACTCTGTACCGGTACCCCTGTATAAAGCCCCCTCACACTGACTCTGTACCGGTACCCCTGTATAAAGCCTCACTACTGTTATTTTACTGCTGCTCTTTAATTATTTTTTATTTTTTTATTTTTTATTTTTTTTTCTTAACACTTATTTTTCTTAAAACTGCATTGGTGGTTAAGGGCTTGTAAGTAAGTATTTCACTGTAAGGTTTACACCTGTTGTATTCGGCGCATGTGACAAATACAATTTGTCTATGTTGTAGGAGCAGAAAGCCCTCCAAACACCATCCTCCATAACCAATGATCCTGAAGATATCTGGAGACGTTTGGCCTGAACCAGATGATTACAGAATCTCAGGCTTGACAGGGGATAAAGTGATGTCTTAGATCTTGGTGCCTGAGTCAGGCCTGAATGGCTGTCAACAACAAGGCCAATCTCTGTTCTGTAGCCCTAGGGAAAAACACTTCATTTAGAGTGTAGAGTGCCTGCCACTTTTAGTCCACACACACACACACACACACACACACACACACACACACACACACACACACACACACACACACACACACACACACACACAGAGAGAGATAGTAGCTCTCACTACCTTCCATCAAAGTTGCCGACTAGCCTCCAGACACCTTTCAACCGGGTTTTCATTAGAGCCAGCAGACAAAGAATTTATACCCGTGGATAAACAAATGGAAACAAGTTATCGCTGACTGGGAATCCTCGTAAAACTGTGTTAGCACTGTGGACAATGAGGGATGTGGAACCTGGATGGAAACATTTAAATCCGCAGCCTTCTAGAATATTACCAACGCTCTACGTTCCCATCAGACTAAGCCTCAAACATGTGATCCTATTTCATCATAGTCTGCACCCAAATGGCACCCTATACCGTTTATAGTGCACTACTTTTTGACTAGGGCCATAGGGCTCTGGTCAAAAGTAATGTACTATGCAGGGAATAGGGTGCCATTTGGGACGTAGACATAGTTTAAAGTCAGATGGCTCCCAAGTGGTGCAGGGGTCTCAGTGCTAGAGGCGTCACTACAGACAACCTGGTTTGAATCCAGACTGTATCACAACCGGCAGTGATTGGGAGTCCCATAGGGCGGCGCACAATTGGCCCAGTGCCGTCTGAGTTTGGCCGGTGAAGGCCGTCATTGTAAATAAGAATTTGTTCTTAACTGACTTGCCTAGTTAAATAAAAGGTTAAATAAAATAAAATTAATAAAAAAGAATAAATACAACCAATGTGGAGTTAAATAAAACACACCCCTAATTCTGATTGAGATGTCTAATGTGTGTCCTTGTTTCATAATGGTATGATACTCTAAATAATTGGCTTTATGAATCTCAGCCATGAGGGTACAGTCAATTCTTTACCCATCTCCTGCTGCCTGTTGATCCATGTGTGTGTGTGTGTGTGTGTGTGTGTGTGTGTGTGTGTGTGTGTGTGTGTGTGTGTGTGTGTGTGCGTGCGTGCGTGCGCGCGTATATGTGTGTGTCTGTGTGTGTGTACCTCAGCTTTGTATTTTAGCTTTGTATCCCCTTCATAACAGAATAATGTTCCACAGACTATAAACAAATGAACTAAATTGTTAAAACAATATATAACATAATCTTTAGTTGCATGTTATAATCAGAGCTTGTTTAACTAAGTGTTAGGACAATGTAATTATTTGCAAAGTTACGTTCTCTCAGTGGAAGTGGCTTCTTCTAGTAAAGCTGCAATTAGTGACACTGTTAAAATGATTTCCTCCACACGAATAGACAGAGATACAATTGTCCCTGTCATAACCAATGAACATTAACACGTCTAATAAGCTCATCTCTGGCAGATTGGTGGTTTTACATGTGGCACTGTGGGCTGGTAAGAGATAGGACAGGTCTTTCATAACACACACACGCACATGGACGCATGTACGCACAGGCTCAGATGCAGACACTCACAAGCACATGCACAGTCACAAATAACCACACACACACATATACACACACCTACACACACATAGACACACATACACAAAAGGACAATAAATGATTTGTTCTGAGAAGCTACTCACCAGAACAGACCATCCTTTGAGGACCCTCTGAAAATTAATTATTTGCCTTGAAAATCTGGTAATGACATAATGCACAAGTACCGTTAGGGAGCTAAGGGGAGGGGAGTTCTGATGTGGAATATAAATCCACTATCCACTGCCAGATACAAATCTGACTTTGCTCATGGTACACAGAGCATAAAGAGTGATTTGTTTCCATCCATAGTGTATTATCAGATTACTGGAGCATTCAGCATCTCTAAATAATATATAATCGTAGTACTGGAACATTCAGCATCTCTAAATAGTGTATCATCGGAGTACTAGAACATTCAGCATCTCTAAATAATATATAATCGTAGTACTGGAACATTCAGCATCTCTAAATAGTGTATCATCGGAGTACTAGAACATTCAGCATCTCTAAATAGTATATCATCGTAGTACTGGAACATTCACCATCTCTAAATAGTGTATCATCGGAGTACTGGAACATTCAGCATCTCTAAATAGTGTATCATCGTAGTACTGGAACATTCAGCATCTCTAAATAGTATATCATCGTAGTACTGGAACATTCAGCATCTCTAAATAGTGTATCATCGTAGTACTGGAACATTCAGCATCTCTAAATAGTATATCATCGTAGTACTGGAACATTCACCATCTCTAAATAGTGTATCATCGGAGTACTGGAACATTCACCATCTCTAAATAGTGTATCATCGGAGTACTGGAACATTCACCATCTCTAAATAGTGTATCATCGTAGTACTGGAACATTCACCATCTCTAAATAGTGTATCATCGTAGTACTGGAACATTCACCATCTCTAAACAATGTATTATACCTCCTTCGGCTGATCGAAAAAACCCTTGGGTGGCTTCAAATTCTCCGCCGTCGGAGGTGGAAGTGGTGGGTTATCTTCCTCCTCTACTGCCCATGGGCGCTAGTTCCTCCCTCCCCACGATTGTGGAGGCCGGCAAATTTCCTCCTGCTCCTAAAGCTCCTGCTCCCACGACCGCAGGAATCCATCGACTCCTTCCCAGGTGGCTAGAGGCCGGGGCTCGTCCCCCATCCCCCAAGATGGGGACGACAGGGGTCTCTCCTCCCACTCTCTCGAAAGTCCCCAGATGCTTCCCACGACCAGCGGCTGGGTTACCGCCGGGACTCTTGATCGCCAACGTGTCTTGCGTTGGTGCTGCCCGGGCCCCTCCTTGAGGACCGGGGCGATGGAATGAATGTACTCCTCTTGACAATGGAACTCCCCTGGTAGGCAGCGTTCCTCTACCTGTCGCGGCTGCGGGTTCCCAGGGTGGTAGATCCTTCTGTCACGATGCAAGGTTAGGGAACGAATGGTTATGAATGGCAGCAGTAGGTTGGTTATGAATAGCAGCAGTAGGTTGGTTATGAATAGCAGCAGTAGGTTGGTTATGAATGGCAGCAGTAGGTTGGTTATGAATGGCAGCAGTAGATTGGTTATGAATGATAGCAGTAGGTTGATTATGAATGGCAGCAGTAGGTTGGTTATGAAGGGCAGAAGTAGGTTGATTATGAATGGCAGTAGTAGGTTGGTTATGAAGGTCTGCAGTAGGTTGGTTATGAAGGGCAGCAGTAGAAGGGTTATGAATGCCAGCAGTTGGTTGGTTATGATTGGCAGCAGTAGAAGGGTTATGAATGCCAGCAGTAGGTTGGTTATGAATGGCAGCAGTAGGTTGGTTATGATTGGCAGCAGTAGAAGGGTTATGAATGGCAGAAGTAGGTCGGTTATGAATTGCAGCAGTAGGTTGGTTATGAATGGCAGCAGTAGAAGGGTTATGAATGGCAGCAGTAGGTTGGTTATGAATGGCAGCAGTAGGTTGGTTATGAATGGCAGCAGTAGGTTGGTTATGAATGGCAGCAGTAGGTTGGTTATGAATGGCAGCATGCAGGCTTTCAGCCCAGTCTCCGATGTTTGTTGGTCTTTTGTCTCATCCCCTGCTTATCAAATACATCCCCTAAAAAAAGATGGTAATATAAATTGAAAGTAAACGTTACATAAGTGGATTAAGGGGTGCTCTAGTGGGCATTGTTGAATCACTTCCACTTAATAAGAAAGGATTTAAATCAGAATACTCAATGATGATTATCACACCATGTGTATTGTAGTATCTTGCTTAAATATCAATGGACATATGCTACTTAGGTCATTGTTGATGATTACGCCGTGTGCATTGTATTATAATCCGTAAGGAGGGAGTTCAATGTATCAGAAGACATCTGAGGGATGCTAATTTGACAGCGTGGCACACACCACCAAGTGCCATTTAAAATCCAATAACGGTGTTATTGTACTGTATTTCCTGAATAATTCAGCAAGCACTTCAAAACGGAGGGATGGGATCACAAGCAAGAGGGTTGTGGCCTTCATGGCCTTTGTGCATCTTCTGTTGTCATTGTGTAAAATGACACAATAGATTAAAGAAGTCTATCTATGGCAACATAACGTTAACACAGTAGGGAGAGGCTGTAATGTCAGATTGATGTTGTTGATGTTGTTGACATCTGGAAGCTAAGCAGGAGGCTGCCCTACTGTCATATCGTCCCCGTCGGAGAACCCTTTGAAGAACTCCTTTTGGTTCCAGGTAGAACCTTTGGGGTTTTATTTAGAACCCTTTCCACAGAGGGTTCTACATAGAACCAAAATGGGTTCTCGTATGGGGACAGCCAAAGAACCCTGTTGGAACCCTTTTTTCTAAGAGTGTATACACTGTAGGGAATAGGGTGCTATTTGGGACGCAGACCCTGTCTTTGAGGGTGAAGGTCAGAAGGCGTGATTTGCGGTTAGAAAAGCATCGTAACTCAGTCGTTTCTAGCATCACAGGACAGTGACGACCAGATTGACAACATCTTTCAGATGTGGAAGTGGAAACTGCAGGTGTCTCCTGACACTACACACACACATGCACACACACAAACACACGTGTACACACACAGTACTGCCCCCTCCTGATGGATTGGACCTAAAGGCTGACAGATTTGCTGGTTATGTGTATGACAGTGTGTGTGTGTGTGTGTGTGTGTGTGTGTGTGTGTGTGTGTGTGTGTGTGTGTGTGTGTGTGTGTGTGTGTGTGTGTGTGTGTCAGAAGGTCAGAAGGCGTGATTTGCGGTTAGAAAAGCATCATAACTCAGTCGTTTCTAGCATCACAGGACAGTGACGACCAGATTGACAACATCTTTCAGATGTGGAAGTGGAAACTGCAGGTGTCTCCTGACACTACACACACACATGCACACACACAAACACACGTGTACACACACAGTACTGCCCCCTCCTGATGGATTGGACCTAAAGGCTGACAGATTTGCTGGTTATGTGTATGACAGTGTGTGTGTGTGTGTGTGTGTGTGTGTGTGTGTGTGTGTGTGTGTGTGTGTGTGTGTGTGTGTGTGTGTGTGTGTGTGTGTGTGTGTGTGTGTGTGTGTGTGTGTGTGTGTGTGTGTGTGTGTGTGTGTGTGTGTGTGTGTGGTGTGCGTGTGGTGTGCGTGCGTGCGTGTTTGGTAGGATAACCGTTATCTCTGCAGGGGGCTAACAACGCCAGCATATGGAGGAAGACTAAAATAAAACTGCTACATAAACAATATTGAAGAAAATAAATAGTTGCACTCTCACACAAACTGATGGTAGGCCTGTTACATAAACAATTGTGAAGGACTTCCATTATTAGACCCATGAACTATCTAATGCCAAAGGCGATCTGGTGCAGTGCATTCACAGCAGATGGGACACTATGACATTGAGTTTTGAGAGGCAGCAATGCGTGGAGCATTTACAGCTTCAACCATTGACAGGAGAAAATTCCAAAGGGTATAGAAAGTACATTGTACATGATTACTCGTCTGTGGTCACCTTACCCCTGGTAAACTACAGGTTTACACTGTATGACCATTAGCTGCTCCTATTGGGGTCAATGCTCAGTGAGGACCATAAGCTTAGCGTGGGAATAGACTGATGCAGGTCCAGCAATGGGACCCAATTAAACAATGTTTTGTGGCCATGTGAAACGCTGTATACCCAAAATAAGACATTTGGACAGACCCATACCACTTGGATCACTGAGTTGGAATGATTGCGTAACAGGTGAAAATATTACAGCCTTGGGAAGGAAGGAAGGAAGGAAGGAAGGAAGGAAGGAAGGAAGGAAGGAAGGAAGGAAGGAAGGAAGGAAGGAAGGAAGGAAGGAAGGAAGGAAGGAGGATGGGAGAGAGAGAGAGAGGTCTGGATTGTAGTTTACTAGCCGTGTCAGAGGGCCGGGGAGGGAACGAGAGGAGACGTGGTTGGGTCTGGCGTCTCAGCGTGCGAGACTAGGGGACACAGAGATGCCCAACCAACAGGAAGAGAACAAAAGGCTCTCAAACAATAACAACAACAACACCAACAACAACACCAACAACAACAACACCAACAACAACAACAACAACAAGCAATTTTGAGTTCCTTTCTGCACTCTTGGTCTATCTATGTGTCTATGTCCGGTCTCTGAGATAGGTCTACTGTTACTTAGTTTGAATGCTAAGAGAAGGTGATTCAGGATATTCATGAAACCTTACAGGCATGGTGAATTCACCACCTGTTTATTCCATGGCAGAAAGGGAGGAGAACTATCTGAATTCCAACACAGACTAGTCTCCAATCTCTCAGTTAGATCTGCAGTGTAAAGTATGCATCAAGGCCATCCTTATGAATGAAATGTGTTTAAATAAATAAGTTATAACGTATGTTCCTGCAACAGTAAAGTTTGATAATTTTCCCCTAATAAATATAGAGCAAAATTAATATGAACCTTCTCCATCTTGAGCAGGAGTCTCTCTGTATACTGCTTCAAGTTGAACACTATCATTTAATGATTCCCTTTTATGGGTTGGGGTTTGCCTGTATGAGGGATTATAAAACAGAAATTTGAATAATATTATTGGAATGGCTATACAAATCCATCTTCATTGGGGCGGCAGGTAGCCGAGTGGTTAGAGTGTAACCGAAAGGTTGCTAGATTGAATCCCCGAGCTAACAAGGTAAACATCTGTCGTTCTGCCCCTGAACAAGGCAGTTAACCCACTGTTCCTAGGCCGTCATTGTAAATAAGAATTTGTTTTTAACTGACTTGCCTGGTTAAATAAAGAAAGAAATTGTGACTGACTGGATTTACAAACACACAATGCTATAAATATAGGGGCAGAATGATTGTTCCTTTTTAGCTGTGCTTAGGAACCAACAGACCTTGAAATTGTACTTCATGTTATACCCTATAGTTGCTGCGGCTCTTAGAAAAGCAAAAGCTTTCCCTGTACCAGAGGCTACTGATGAGAATAACTGTCCTTTTCAGAAGACAACTGAGCTCTGATGTGCCCACACTTTGGATGTGTCTCAAATGGCACCCTATTCCCTACATAGTGCGCTACTTCTGACCAGAGCCCTATTGGCCCTCGTAAAAAGTAGTGCATTATGTAGGGAATAGGGTGCCATTTGAGACACACCCTTTGTGTTGTATAATGGGTGTCAAAAGCATTACTGTTTGATGAATGAGAAAGCTGGAATATAAATTATACATCGTTTCCCTCACATACTTACCACGAAAATCACATACTTACCACGAAAATCACATACTTACCACGAACATTTTACCAAGAAAATCACACTTACCACGAAAATCACATACTTACCATGAAAATCACATACTTACCACGAAAATCTCATACTTACCATGAAAATGACATACTTACCACGAAAATCTTCTGAACCTTGAAATGTGTATTTTTACATAAAGGACAATAGATAAAAATACGTGTGCCTAAATCATTTAGAGGGGGTGGGGGGTGTGAGGGTGGGGGGTGTGAGGATTGTTTGTTGTCTGCTGAGAGGTACATCCGTGATGAGGTATATATAACTATAACTTTTAAAAACATATTTTTCTGCTCCCTTTCAAACACACACACACACACACACACACACACACACACACACACACACACACACACACACACACACACACACACACACACACACACACACACACACACACACACACACACACACACACACACACACAATAAGGTTGTTCTGAAGTACTAGAGGTTACCTATTATCGTGCAAGAAAGAAAGAAATAACAGAGAATCTTTTCCAATATATTTCTGATTGCAATAGCTTTCAAAGAAAAAAGCTGGTCCATTTGTGCATAAAAAAAACACAGTTTTTGTCTTCTTTGAAGAAACACCACACAAAGAGCTTAGAGGTCGAGAGCCAAACACAAGCGAAACAAAATAACCAAAAACAGTGGTTGAAACATTTCACAGTGTAAACATCAATAACACACACAAACTCTGCTGTCATGTTGACATGGGCACTGGACAACATAGCCAGGAAAATACTATACAGAAATATTAATCTTCCTCCGAATGAAAAAAAAAATCTTAACATTGTGTTCGTATCCAGATCAAAATAAACCTAAAAATATGGATGGATCAAAACCTTTTTAAATCATCTATAAGACTTCTCAGTGGTTAACACCTTCGCTGGTATCAAACAAACAGAATTAGCTCTTACGGCTCTATTTAATCTGTATCGCTGACGTGTTACAGATTGCACGCTAGAAATGTAAAGGTAATTTCCGATTGAGGAAACATTGCCTTTACATTTCAATTATGCTGTAATGCTGATCTTCCTCATCTAATGGCTTTCTTCCATTTCAAACTGATTGTCTCCGTCTCAAATCTTCCAATCTTCCCCACAACAGCAAAGACATTGGATTCAGTATAAACATTGGCGTAAGTGTAAATATTTATTTGATCTTGGCCTAATAGGAAATTAAGCTGTAAAATAAATTAGATTGGCGCCATAAGTGTCAGAGGGTCTAAGATAAGATCAGATCAACTTGATTGTCCCCAAAGGAAGATGTGTCTTCGGCATTCAAGTCCAGACTAGTCTGCTATGGGTCTGGGCACCTGAGACCTCATTTATAAATTGTTCTAGATTTATAAATCATATTGTTGCTGTGGATTTCTTTGTATGCACAATTTAGGATTAAATATGAGTAGAAAACGTGTTATAAACGAGTCCCCTAGGCTGTCCTCGGTACCCTACTAAAGTATTGGTATCTATCTAGCATAGTGCTATACTCTTAGAAATAAATGTTGTCTCTAGAACCTAAAAGGGTTCTTTTGTTGTCCCCTTAAGAGAACCTGTTGAAAAAAAACGGTTTGGTTCCAGTATAACCCTTTTGGGTTCCATGGAACCATAAAGGGTTCTATGGGGACAGCAGAAGAACCCTTTTAGAACTCTTTTTTTCTAAGAGTGTACACTATAGCCAGATCATAGATGTTCTTAGTTTCTGAAAGTCCCCTGGAGTTAAATCTTAGCAGATGTCTATCTTTAAACACCATTCATGTGAAGATGGGAATATTCTAAACATCAGAAGGCCCCAAGGCTCATGGATCACTATCTCCATTTTACACACTGATAAACATGAACACACACACACACGCACGCTCTCACACACACGCTCACACACATCTTAACTGAATGCAAAGCGGTGTGCTAAGCGATTACGTTCAATTTCAATGGTTTAGATTGGTTTTCCATGTGTCTAATTTAGAAATCGGTTTGAGATTAGGTGGAGATTAGGATTTCTGAGAAACAGAAGGTAAATAAGAGCTATAACTTCACTGTTTCTATTCCTGACTCCTTAGGAAGCCTTTGTGACATAAAACCAAAATCACACTCCAAGATTCCTCACTACAGATTGAATTGACCCCTGACTGAAATGCCTCAAAGACTTTCATTTAGGATTTAAGAGCATGATAATCTAAGGGCATAATATATTAGGTGCATGAAAAATACCCAGTGAATGAAAATAAGCTGTGGTATTCACCACGTCACGCCCTGACCTTGGGTTTCTCTATGGTTGTGTAGGTCAGGGTGTGACAGGGGTTTCTAATGAAGTCTATGGAGGTTTTGTGTTGGTTCCCAATTAGAGGCAGCTGTAGTGAGTTACCTCTAATTGGGGACCATATTTAGGGTGTTTATTTTCCCACCTGTAATGTGGGTCATTGGTTTTGTTTAGGTGCCTGTGCGCCGATGATATTTGTTACGGTCGCAATTCTCTTTGGTGTTTTCACCGTTCACGTTTAAATAAATATGTTAATTGTTAATGGCGCTGCACCTTGGTCTATTCTTCACAGCGATCGTGACACCACAAGAGAAATGTCAGAATCTTTGAAATTATTAGAACGATTTTCTGTACAATAGAATGATGCTATTTCAATGTAATTATGTTTTCTGTTTATATTATCATTATTTATTATTTATTAGTATTATTATTGATATATGAACACTATGCAGGAAACCATCATGTGTTTCCCCCTCTCCTCTCTCCTCATTCCCTGTCATCTCCATTCATAACTGATATGACATATAGATAAAAATCATTTGAACATATTGGAATGGTTTTAATTTAAACACAAAACATAAAATAATGATTATTGTGGAATCATACAAGCTTCACATTAGAACTTTTGGCAAATGGACATGGCAAACGATATACAGACTATTTCACAGAAAATAGTCTCGAGAGCCATGTGGTGCTCAGAAATGTGTCTGCTAAACATGTGGCTCTTAAATGCGTTTCCCACGCCATTCAGTCAGTCTTTATTTTTATTCTAAGTTAATTAATCCTTTTTACTCTTTCTCTTTTGAGCCCATATCAAGGCGCTCTGTATCTTCTGCACTCTTTATATCCAGGCCTTGTGACAGAAACACCACAAGCATAGTCATCAGCTCTGCTAACAGCAAAGCAGTCTGGAGGAGCTCGCTAGTTTCACGGGACAGACGGCAGGTATTTAAAGAACAAGTCGTTGGCAAGAACAAAATCATTTAGTCCAAAAAAATTAAATCCTCTAAATCACACTTTGACACTTTTAAAGTGAAACCGGTGAACCATTATGTACAGGATTCCAGAGCTTAGGCACAGGGAGCCTTTTAAACCTTTGACCTCTTGTGTCGCCATGGACACACACACACACACACACACACATGCACTGTCCGTCAGTATGTGACCTTCAGGGGATCTCTTCAGTGTTGGATTCAGTTCACACAGAGCATGCCTCTCGTACTGGCAGCCCCACACACCCTTTGGTATAGGCAAAGCAAGAATACAGTTTAATCATCACCATCATCATAATTATAATCATCATCATCAACATCATTATAATCATCATCATCATCAACATTCCATGTGTGGGAAGAGTCCCACAGATAGCAGCTTTAGGACGCGCCAGATTTCAAACGCGGGTCCCGTTTCATGTACTGTATATCTTAGTGTTTTTAATAAGCAGCCATAGCAGCAGCAATGTCATGTAAATGAAGCATCAGCCATCATTGGCCAACTCATGGGAGAGATATCACTGTCCAGACACACACTGTCTTCTCCTTCACAGTCTGGGGCTGAACCCGCCCGTTTTGTCTCTAAAATGTGGAACTGCGGCAGGATAGTAGAGAAACGTCTCCATCTTGGTTCCTCTCCTAACTCTTCTCTCCTCCCACACTCAGACGGCCTCCCACTTGTCAGGCGTACGTCTCCCCTGTCTTAAGAGCCACCAGCTCAGAGTCCTCAGAGGTGTGTCTGCCGTTTAAATGTTCGCTGTTGCAGTCGTGGTGGTACGTGAAGGCGGGCACCTCAGTGATGGAGGTGGCGGTGTAGGAGGTAGAGCGCATGGAGCAGTGGTCCCTCCGTCTCTGACCCCACTGGGCCTTGTACTGAATCCATTGTCTCTTCAGAGCTGCCTGCACCTGAGAAAAAGGCACATTCAGATTATAAACTGTATTCTCTAATGGGTGACTACACATGCAAACACATAAACATACAGAGAGAGAGGGGGGGGGGGGGGGGGGTACAACCATATTTAGCCACTCTTGGAGGACAATGGAAGTACATTTCATAAAGGCTTCTTTATTATTAAAATCAATGCATTTCAGCTGTTGCCTTCATCAGACATACAGAGGGTGATAGACTCATTAGGCAGGGACAGGTGCATAGAACAAATACACATAGCCTGTTTGTACCTCTGTCATCGCACAGAGTTAGTTGTTTTTGTTTTTTTTCTCCAAAGATAACAAGTGATATAAACAGATATAAACAAATCAAATAAAGGGCTAATATGAAAACCACTCCACAAATCTATGTACATAAGTATAAACATTTCAAATAGTTTGTAAAACAGATAACAAAACCTACTAATTATAAATGTATACATTCATTGATCAGTAATTAGGCTACATAGTGCATTAGGCATTTTAGTGCTTGATCAGACACTTTCATCAATATGCATGATCATTAACTCAATTCAATGTGACAGCTCAGGAAATGTGGATTGGTTTGATACATTTTCATGGAGGATTGTAGACATGAATTTGGCAAGAACTGAATTAAATCACAATCTAGGCTCCCATTTCCTGTGATTACTTGAAGGCTAATACCCTCCTTCCTCACTGACTTTAGTGTTGCAAGAGTAGCTTGAGGCATTTATGCAATATTTAAGGCACCTTTGAAAAGAGACACGTGAAAAAAAAGTGTCCATATAGGCTGTATATCTGCTGTTACTCTTTTGAAAATCACCAACTAAGTTTGTACATTTTACATTATGAGATTATTGACTTCTTGAGCACAGCATCGATCTGATTAAGGAGTGTTATCTTGTGCGATAACGTTATGAAATTTTTGGATTGCATGAAAAGTGTGCAATCCAAAAATGTAAATGAAAGCAGTGTGTGACAGGGCTCTATTCAATAAATATTATTATTATAATCTGTATCGCCGTAGAGTTACAGATTGTGCCATAAAAGATGTAAAGGTAATGCAGCATTTATAGTGAATGCAATCTCCGCTAACGAGGGAGCATTGCCTTTAAATGTCAATCACACCGTAATGCTGAACTGCCGCGATACGGAATGAATAGAGCCAATAGTTAACGCAGAAGAACGGGCTGAGACAGAAAAAGGAACGTCTAATTCCTGAACAACGCCACACTAATTACTGAGGGAAAATGAGGACTGGACACATATCGCTCTCCCATGATCTAATGATGCAGAGCATATCAACAACTAGCATTCAAAAACAAGAAAGAAAAACGCACACTAAAAAAAGACAGGCGAGCGATCGCATGTCTTTCTTCAGTGTTTTTACTCTTGTTTTTTAATACTCGTTGTTCCTGCCAAAACCAGCTTCTAGACCTAGACGCACTGCTGTGCACAGGGTTTTAGCAACTAATTGTACTCTGGTCCAAGGTAGTGCACTATATAGGGAATAGGGTGCCATTTCAGACGCAACGTATAAATAAGTACTACTTTTTTACCATTGGCTTAACTTGACAAAGAGCTATTCAACAGTTGAGTCTCAAATGGCACCCTATTCCCATATATACTGTAGTGCACTACCAGGGCCCATAGGGAATATAGGGAATAGGGTGTCATTTGGAACCGTCCTAGGTCTATGAAGTTTGGCCACAGAATCAAATTGGGCAATGAACTCAGCCCCAAAAACTAATGTCCCAGAGACAGTACAAACCATTATGCGGCAAAGGAAACAAACCACCTTCCCCTGCCGGAAAAAAAATACTTTGTGCCAATGCGCCTTTTATCCCCCAGAAACTGAATCTGTTCTTCGGACACGTCAAACTTGTTTACGGGAGCTGATGGAGTGACGCTGATGAGGTCTGATTGCTCATGCATGAGCTAACGATTGACCCAGAAATAATTTCCAATGTATAGATACCATCTCATGCTAAGTATTCAAAAAAGGTCTCAGTTTTTCTTGGTCTGCGCATTGTTTTTGTTTTCTAGTTTCTCAAGTGAAGAAAATGCTGAGTCAGTCCCTATTTTTCCTGGTCTCTGACTGGCCAAGCAGTATGCAACACCTGACCTATCAAATGCTTTCTCTCAAAGTATGACATTAACTGACTGGGTGGGTGGGCCTGGGTTTAAACCTCTGGCGTTCTAGATGACAGCATCTACAATATGACTTCAAAACAAGTCTACACAGTCTAACCCAGCAATGGCCTTTCAAAATTCAGGCTTGCTGCAGGCTGAGCTGAGTGGGCAACAGGCAGGCAGGCAGGGTGATTTGCCCCCGAGAGATTCAAGTGTCTTTATTAGACACTTGCCTGCCTGTTGCCCACTCAGCTCAGCCTGCAGCTGTTTGCGGTCTAGATTCACCGGCATGAACTTTAACTTTAGACAGACGGACAGACAGACGGACAGACAGACAGACAGACAGACAGACAGACAGACGGACGGACGGACGGACGGACGGACAGACGGACGGACGGACGGACGGACGGACAGACAGACGGACGGACGGACAGACGGACAGACGGACAGACGGACAGACGGACAGACGGAAGGACGGACGATTGTGATTTGCCCCCGAGAGGTTCAAGTGTCTTCATTAGAGTTGTCCTTACTGCTTTACAGGAGTCAGCAGCAGAGACGCTCCCTCCCACTCATTAGGGACAACTCTATCACTGCGGGCCACTTATCAATATGTTATCAGGTGCACAAGATGGCCGCCTGTTGACCTGAAAACACTCTGAAATGGTGTGCGTGATGGGACAGACGAGTCCTTTCAGGTGAAACGCCACCAGGCAGCGATGAACTGTTTCATTGGTATCTGACTTGTCATCCCCTGACCAATTAAAACTGTACTTTACCAAAGGGTAAGGGTTCTTCAAGGTTCAATGAAAACTGTACTTTACCAAAGGGTAAGGGTTCTTCAGAGGTTCAATGAAAACTGTACTTTACCAAAGGGTAAGGGTTCTTCAGAGGTTCAAGGTAAACTGTACTTTACCAAAGGGTAAGGGTTCTTCAGAGGTTCAATTAAAACTCTACTTTGTCAAAGGGTAAGAGTTCAAGTGTAAACTGTTACTGTATACCGTCTACTGTACTTCAACAAACAAATTATCCAAGAGTCGAACTGAACTAATGCTTACCTCGCCATTGAAAAAGCAAAATATCGTTGCCACTAGTAACCCCTGGAGGAAAAGCAAAACAAACAAACATCAGATACTCTCGCTAATATTACCATATGTCAGATCAGAGCTTTGGCAAGGACTGTGCTGCTGGCATATGATCAGTTGCATAACGTACCTGGTAATGCATTAATATATGCATGATGTAATCATAGCGATCAGTAGCATTACCTGGTAGTGTGTTATTATATCCATGATGTAGTCATTATCTGGTAATATACAGTTTGCATGATGTAGTCATTACCTGGTAATATATGCATGATGTAGTCATTATCTGGTAATATATGCATTATGTAGTCATTACCTGGTAATGCATTAATATATGCATGATGTAGTCGTAGACCTCCCCCGCCAAGCGGTTTGCTGGCCTCCAGGGGAAGATGACAAACTGGATGCCCAAGAGAGGGACCAGGATTAGGGTAGCTCTCACTGCCTTCATGTACATGTTAGACTCTGCCCGGTGGGTGTCCCTCAGCTTGGTAACCAGCACCCTCACGATGTTCAGCAAGAAGAACAGATTCACCTGGGAAAGATTATAATCTAATCTGATTATAATGATTTTGTCTGAAAAATGAAAGTCTAAACACCAGCATAAGAAACTATTTGCTTTGATTGATGTGTTCAACAGTATAACAATACATGATTATAGCTCCAATAACGACTACCTATTAAATTTTGATCTACTAGAAAATCCATGACCATATATATATATATATATATATATATATATATATATATATATATATATATATATATATATATATATATATATATATATACATATATATATATATATATATATATATATATATACATATATATATGCAGGTGGCAGGTGGCTTAGCGGTTGGAGAGTTGAGCCAGAAACTGGAGGGTTGCCAGTTTGAATGCCGAGTCGGACGGTAAAAATCTGGCGGGAAGTGAGCAGGCAAACCGGAGGATTGCTGGTATCGAATCCTAGATGCCATTTCCTGCTGTTGTGCCCTTTAGCAAGGCACTTCACCTCTCACAACAACTGCTCCACGTGCGCCCAGTGTGGCAGCCCCCTGCTCCAACCTCTCTAACCTGTATATATATATATATATACAGTGGGGAGAACAAGTATTTGATACACTGCTAATTTTGCAGGTTTTCCTACTTACAAAGCATGTAGAGGTCTGTAATTTTTATCATAGGTACACTTCAACTATGAGAGACGGAATCTAAAACAGAAATCCAGAAAATCACATTGTATGATTTTTAAATAATTAATTTGCATTTTATTGCATGACATAAGTATTTGATCATCTACCAACCAGTAAGAATTCCGGCTCTCACAGACCTGTTAGTTTTCTTTAAGAAGCCCTCCTGTTCTCCACTCATTACCTGTATTAACTGCACCTGTTTGAACTCGTTACCTGTATAAAAGACACCTGTCCACACACTCAATCAAACAGACTCCAACCTCTCCACAATGGCCAAGACCAGAGAGCTGTGTAAGGACATCAGGGATAAAATTGTAGACCTGCACAAGGCTGGGATGGGCTACAGGACAATAGGCAAGCAGCTTGGTGAGAAGGAAACAACTGTTGGCGCAATTATTAGAAAATGGAAGAAGTTCAAGATGACGGTCAATCTCCCTCGGTCTGGGGCACCATGCAAGATCTCACCTCGTGGGGCATCAATGATCATGAGGAAGGTGAGGGATCAGCCCAGAACTACACGGCAGGACCTGGTCAATGACCTGAAGAGAGCTGGGACCACAGTCTCAAAGAAAACCATTAGTAACACACTACGCCGTCATGGATTAAAATCCTGCAGCGCACGCAAGGTCCCCCTGCTCAAGCCAGCGCATGTCCAGGCCCGTCTGAAGTTTGCCAATGACCATCTGGATGATCCAGAGGAGGAATGGGAGAAGGTCATGTGGTCTGATGAGACAAAAATAGAGCTTTTTGGTCTAAACTCCACTCGCCGTGTTTGGAGGAAGAAGAAGGATGAGTACAACCCCAAGAACACCATCCCAACCGTGAAGCATGGAGGTGGAAACATCATTCTTTGGGGATGCTTTTCTGCAAAGGGGACAGGACGACTGCACCGTATTGAGGGGAGGATGGATGGGGCCATGTATCGCGAGATCTTGGCCAACAACCTCCTTCCCTCAGTAAGAGCATTGAAGATGGGTCGTGGCTGGGTCTTCCAGCATGACAATGACCCGAAACACACAGCCAGGGCAACTAAGGAGTGGCTCCGTAAGAAGCATCTCAAGGTCCTGGAGTGGCCTAGCCAGTCTCCAGACCTGAACCCAATAGAAAATCTTTGGAGGGAGCTGAAAGTCCGTATTGCCCAGCGACAGCCCCGAAACCTGAAGGATCTGTATGGAGGAGTGGGCCAAAATCCCTGCTGCAGTGTGTGCAAACCTGGTCAAGAACTACAGGAAATGTATGATCTCTGTAATTGCAAACAAAGGTTTCTGTACCGAATTTTAAGTTCTGCTTTTCTGATGTATCAAATACTTATGTCATGCAATAAAATGCAAATTAATTACTTAAAAATCATACAATGTGATTTTCTGGAATTTTGTTTTAGATTCCGTCACTCACAGTTGAAGAGTACCTATGATAAAAATTACAGACTTCTACATGCTTTGTAAGTGGGAAAACCTGCAAAATCGTGTCTTTTGGAGGGTTTGGGATAAAACGGAAGTCAAATTTCAGATAGATCTTGCAATTGACAAATAAAGTGATCTTAATCTTAATCTTATCCATGTTGCCAGCTAGGCAACTTCAATCTACAGTACAGGACAACATGGACTCAGGGGTAGACGTAGCATAGTAAATGTAAACCTGAGACACTCAAATTGGTATGATGTGATGCGCTTCGTATGGTATGTATTCATTTGTTGATGTCCATCATCCATTTCGTATGATATGTTACGGATTCCAAGTTGTTGTGGCTAAAGTAAGCGAGGTGGCTAGATGGCTAAAGTCAATGTTAGCTAGGTGGCTAAAGTTAACTAGGCTAGGGGTTAGGGGTTAGGGTTAGGGGACGTGTTAGCTAACATACAAAGTAGTTGCAAAGTAGCTAAAAAGTAGTAGTTACACTGAACAGAAATATAAACACAACATGTTAGGTGTGGGTCCCATGGTTTCATGAGCTGAAATAAAACATCTGAGGAGTACTGTTTTTAATAAAGCCCTTTTGTGGGGAAAAACTCATCCTGATTGGCTGGGCCTGGCTGCCAAGTGGGTGGGCCTTAAGGTGTGACTTACGAGCAGCGCTGCCATGATGGGACCGTGGACCACGTAGAGCAGATGGGTCTCCACACTCATCCAGCAGCTACAGGAAGGATAAACTTCAGCCGTCAAACAAGTCCCTCTCTACAAACAGACAATATAGTATTCTTCTTCCCCTTCTAGATCTGTTTACCGCAGCCCACCACACAGCTGCTCAGCGTATTTACAATACTACTGCAGAGGACCATTACTCACTTGTCATCAAAATACTTCTTCCTCGCGACGGCGTGGATGGATGCAGGCACTAGGGGAAACCCTGGAAACGAGAAGACAGACACTGTAAGGGCATCTGCAAAACGTTAATTCATCAATTCACAAGTTAATGATGTTGTGTTTATTATAACGTAAACAGTTATAATGTTTTTACTACAGTAATTAGTGTGTGATTCTTCAATTATAAGAGTAATTTCTTATATATCTACTGTACTTTAGCCTTTATAGAATGAGTTAAAGGGGAAATTCACTCAAAATACAAATGAGCATAAACATAAGTGGATATCCCTTTAAACAATCACTTTAAGGCTGTTAAGCATGATCATGTAATTTAAAGGGATTATACCTGACAGAACAGACAGTTAACCAAATCTTTCTAAAATCAAAACAAGCTCTAATTACCCAGTCTGGTTAAATCATTTCCCAGTAAACACAACCATGCCAGTATTTATTGGGGTTCTCATTTTATCTGGGCCATAAACAGATGAAACAGATGAATCCGAGCAGCGGGTCATTTTAGAAGTCATTTACCAAGGTCCTCCATCCCTCCATCCCTCTCTCCATCCATTCCTTTGGGTGGCTGTGTGAAAGATACTGTAGCTACTGGCCGAAGGTTATATCGTGGAATCTTTAATAATGGCTGACCATTCACAGTTATTTTGTACCACTTATCGGACGGCCAGGGCTCATAATATAACACATCACTCCGAGTTTAAACAGAACAGACAACACGTTAAGAGCTGCTATCCAATAGGAAGAGCTAATAAAGCTGTCAATCTGATGCAGGGTTTGGCAGGGTTGACACAGGGAGTGTCGCAGTTAACAGTGACACTGTTACAGGATCAGGCTTCTTTAATGTTATTTTATGTCACCAGTGAGTACAGGGTGGTTCAGCGATGGTGGGAGCTGTTTACAATGTTATTTTATGTCACCAGTGAGTACAGGGTGGTTCAGCGATGGTGGGAGTGGTTTACAATGTTATCTTATGTCACCAGTGAGTACAGGGTGGTTCAGCGATGGTGGGAGCTGTTTACAATGTTATTTTATGTCACCAGTGAGTACAGGGTGGTTCAGCAATGGTGGGAGCTGTTTACAATGTTATTTTATGTCACCAGTGAGACCAGGGTGGTTCAGCGAGGGTGGGAGCTGTTTACAATGTTATTTTATGTCACCAGTGAGTACAGGGTGGTTCAGCGATGGTGGGAGCTGTTTACAATGTTATTTTATGTCACCAGTGAGTACAGGGTGGTTCAGCGATGGTGGGAGCTGTTTACAATGTTATTTTATGTCACCAGTGAGTACAAGGAGATTAAAAATGACGATAGGCTATGAATGATATAAGAGAACAGAGGCCTCCGAGGCATTGATGAGCTTATCGTTTGGAACTCACTGTACCATACAACAAGCTGCTATACTGACTTGTTGCCATACCTCAGACACAATTTTTGTGGTATCTAAATATAATTACAAAACAGAATAGTAATAAAATACATGACCCAAAAACAGATGGACAAGGTGCACTGTCAAAGTTATGGGTTCAGTTCTAGAGAGGTCAACATAAAGGTGAATAGCCTACATCTGGTTTATCTGTTGAATAAAAACATTCTGGCTAAACGACTGCATAAGGATCGGACCGTTTTTTTCAATTTTCTCCTAAAATGACATACCCAAATCTAACTGCCTGTAGTTCAGGACCTGTAGCAAGGATATGCATATTCTTGATACCATTTGAAAGGAAACACTTTGACGTTTGTGGAAATGTGAAATTAATGTAGGAGAATATAACACATTAGATCTGGTAAAAGATAATACAAAGAAGAAAACATGCGTTTTTTGTTTTGTTTTGTCACATCATTGAAATGCAAGAGAAAGGACATAATATTACTTAGTAGTCCAGACGCAATTTAGATTTTGACCACTAGACATATCCAATGAACCATTGCATTACTGTTCAAAATGTTATATCAAGTCTGCCCAAATCTGCCTATTTGTTTATTGATACGTTTTTAAGTACAAAACGGTGCACTCTACACATGGTGTAATAGCTACTGTAAATTGGACAGTGCAGTTAGATTAACAAGAATTTAAGCTTTCTGCCCGTATAAGATATGTCCATGCCCTGGGACATTTTATTGTTACTTACAGCGTCATGCTAATCACATTAGCGCACGCTAGCTCAAGCATCCCCAGGGAGGGACACCGATCCTATAGAGGTTAAAAATGACACCTGTCACTTTAGGTATGGGGTCATGTGAGTAGAAAGAGGAGAGAGAAATGGCTGTGGTTTTAGAAACAATGAACTAAATTTATAATAGTGTGTGTTGTAGGTACCACAGGAGACTGCTGATGGCAGGATGGCTTATAATAATACAGTGCATTCGAAAAGTATTCAGATCCCTTGATATTTTTCCACATTTTGTTACAGCCTTATTCTAAAACGGATGAAATAAAGAAGTCCTCATCAATCTACACACAATACACCATAATCACGAAGCGAAAACAGTTTATTTATTATTTTTGCAAATGTATTAAAAATAAACTACAGAAATACCTTACTTACATAAGTATTCAGACCCTTTGCTATGAGACTCGACATTGAGCTCAGGTGATTCCTGTTTCCATTGATCATCCTTGAGATGTCTTTACAACTCAATTGGAGTCCACATGTAGATTTGGAAAGGCAAACCCCTGTCTATATCAGGTCCCACAGTTGACAGTGCATGTCATTGCAAAATCCATGCCATGAGGTCAAAGGAATTGTCTGTAGAGCTCCGAGACAGGATTGTGTCGATACACAGATCTGGGGAAGGGTACCAAAACATTTCTGTAGCATTGAAGGTCCCCAAGAAAAGTGGCCTCCATCATTCTTAAATGGAAGAAGTTTGGAACCACCAAGACTCTTCCTAGAGCTGGCAATCGAGGGAGAAAGGCCTTGGTCAGAGAGGTAACCAAGAATCTGATGGACACTCTGACAGAGCTCCAGAGTTCCTCCACCAATCAGACCTTTATGGTAGAGTGGCCAGACGAAAGCCAATCCTCAGTAAAAGGCACATGACAGCCCGCATGGAGTTTGCCAAAGGACTCTCAGACCATGAGAAACAAGATTCTCTCGTCTGATAAAACCAAGATTGAACTCTTTGGCCTGAATGCTAAGCGTCACGTCTGGAGGAAATCTGGCACCATCCCTACGGTGAAGCATGGTGGTGGCACTATCATGCTGTGGGGATGTTTTTTAGCGGCAGGGACTGGGAGACTAATCAGGATCAAGGGAAAGATGAAAGGAGCAAAGTACAGTGAGATCGTTGCACTAGAGCGCTCAGGACCTAAGACTGGGGCGAAGGTTAACATTCCAACAGGACAATAACCCTAAGCACACAGCCAAGACAAAGCAGGAGTGGCTTCGGGACAAGTCTCTGAATGTCCTTGAGTGACCCAGCCAGAGCCCGGATTTGAATCCTATCGAATATCTCTGGAGAATCCTGAAAATAGCTGTGCAGCGACGCTCCCAATCCAACCTGTCAGAGCTGGAGAGAATCTACAGAGAAGAATGGGAGAAACTCCTCAAGTACAGGTGTGCCAAGCTTATAGAGTCATACCTAAGAAGACTCGAGGCTGTAATCACTGCCAAAGATGCTTCATCAAAGTACTGAGTGAAGCACTGCAGTGATATAAGTGGACACACATGGCATTCCGGCAACTTTGAGAAAAACTATTTTATATCGGAGTTGTGCCTGTTGTTCACATGCGTATGTGCCTTCTTATGAGTTAGAATGCTACAGCCTGATCCCGCCTCCTCCCGCCTTTGTCAATGTTATTCACATTCTTATGCTGCACTGGACTGACTGCTCATATGCTGTGTTCATAACCAAGTGGGAAGGTGGTAATTACCAGTTGTGAAGTCATAAATACGATGCATTCACGTGCTTTGAACTCGATCAGAAACGCTGATTGGCTAATGGCCACAAACTGCATCAACCATGAACTAAAAGTACAACTATCATGCTTGGTAACACATTTTTGTGATAAAAAAACATGCGAATTAGATAGCTTTTTATGAATAATGTTTTGTTGTTGCATTTAACTGCCGAAATGTTTTATTATCAAGGTAATTTCCTTAGTAGGGGAGGTCAGAGGTCAGCATGTGGTAGAAGTCGGAGTTTAGGGATGATAGACAAGTTTTCCAGTAGTAATTACTAGTTGGAGGGGCGTTCAAGTGGATTTTTCCCAATCGTATGTGGTAAATACCACCTTCTCACTTGGTTATGAACACAGCATATGAGCAGTCAGTCCAGCATCTTGTATGTAGATAATCTTTGGCTTATCAGATTGTTTTTTTGATTGACTCTCCTACATTTACAACTGGATTATAATTGATCTTTTTGTGAAACTAATTTAACAGTTTTTGGGAGGTTGGATTTAAGGACATTCAGTACTTTTAGGTTCACCTAAATTTCTTTTTGGTTTTGTGACCTTTAAACTCTAGATTATTTAATTGAATTGACTGTTAATGTTTTTTGCTGGCTATAACCAATACAGAATTGCATACACATTTTAATCTGATCCTAGATCTATGGTTAAGGCAGGTAGTGAGACTCACCCCAGCCTAGGAGGTAGTACCAGTGTAGGTGCTGCTCCTCGGCAAACACTGCCACCACAATGAGCGTGTGCAGGTAGATCCCCTCACACAGCATCCAGAAGTAGTTACAGCCCAGCATGTACATGTGGAAGAAGTGCAGCACCTTACAGCCAACCTGCAGGGGATTAGGATCACAGGGAGTCACACATAGGCAATAACAACAACATGAAACAACAACAACACAAAGCCCGACACTCAACCAGCCCTGACACAAATTCGTTAGAGGGCTATTATGATTTTCAGAGAGGAGGATATTTATCCGTTTACCCCCTACTGCTCGAGCCACAGCGCCTCCCTCGCTCCACATTTCACTATGTTTATGTGACTGCAGCTTGTTGTATTTAACTCTTTGCCAGAAGTATAGACTGTTAAGCAGCCTACATTCTGTTCAATAATATCCCCACATTCTTATCAGTCAACACCATACTATCATTTGTATCTTTCTGTCTTTTACTCCCTTTCTATTATTTTAATGGGGTTGTGCCCTAAATGGCACACTATTTCCTACCTTTTTTCTAAGTGTGTACAAACAGTGTATGGGACTTGGTCAAAGGTGGTGCTCTATATAGGGAATAGAGTTCCATTTGGGACGGTCCATGCATATTCTCTGAGGCTCATCCTCTAGTTTTTCCATGTTGAGATTCCTGGTTCTCAGCCCTCTGCCTCCAAGTGTGCTGATCTAATTAGAAGTTACTGGCATTGGTATTAGATAGTCTCCTGTCCCTGAGGTCCGTATTCGCAGCATACACAGCCTTCAAAACCTGTCAGTCACCCACAAACTCTTAGCCATATGTCACCTCCTCCTCCTCTTCCTCTACCCTCCTCCTTCCTCTTCCTCCTCCTATTTCTCCTCCTTCCATCTCACTTCCTTGTTCTCCCACTTCTCCTCCTCCCTCACTCCCTGCCCTTCACGACTCCTGGCCCTGACATGGAGTCCAGATGCGCCATTACATGTATGCTGAAAGACAGTTGACTCAACACTAAGTTCTGTTAGTGTGATCAGAACACTTCATTTCTCACCACTTCATAACCACATTAAACCTCAACTTGAAGCCCCAACTGGGGCTTCCATCCTAATGTAATGGGACAGTCTGAATGGTTCTCAATGTTTTATGTAAGTAGTTTAAGGCACTAATGTCTGACGATTCCAAAGTGTGTCTCATGTCTTTGGCCTACTTGACCTGAGCACTAAGGATCCACTCCTCTTCCACTACTGGCAGACTCTGCTGTGATCCGCCAGAGAGAAAGAGATTTTTTGTTATTTTTGTTCAGAGAGCTGAGTCTATTCTCCCAACAGAGCCCCATATCCCTAAATCAAACACGCAGTCAGAACACAGACTGAATTTGGTGCTCCAAAATTTTAACATGTTCCACTAGATTTGTAGTATGTGCAACCAACTGTGATGGGATTTTGTTTCATCCCACCCCTGGAAATCAAGACCATGTTGTCTGAGGTGTGAAAGACAAACTGCAATTTGGTTCTCTCGCTTTTCAAAACAAGCAGATTATAATAGATTTAAGACAGATTGGGAAAGATGGTTCTGAGCCAATGCTACTAGAACATAGCTATTCATATTAATTTTGAAAGCTGTCATTCCGTTCTCCCTGTCTGTTGGATCACCAGGTTCAGCTGGTACATCTGAATAAACCTTCCACTGTGAATATGCCAGTTGGATTAGGCTTGAAGTCTGTTTCTCCAGTGAGAACGTGAGAAGAGAAGAAGAGATGCTGAAAATCAAACCCAGATGCTAGTTATTTTCTGTGTCTGGCTAAAACTGAAGGATATCTCTAAAGTGATGCTCCAATCGAGAGAATAATAATAGGATAATAGGACCTTACTCTATACATTGGGCCAGCAGTTTTTTACTAACCATTTAACATAAGCAGGGAAAAAACTAATGTCTCTACTTATAGGCTATCCATCTCTGCAAACCCATGTTTTAGCTATTTTTCTACTAAATTCTCGGATTGGTTTCGAATTGTATTATTTCTTTGCATTTTTTCGTAAACAGCAGCGTGTGACTCTGTAACTCTGTCTTGCTGAGTCACAATACTGTATAATAAGAAGCTGATTTATTCATAATAATTTCCTTGAAAGGTGAACAATGAAAATGTCTCTTAAAAGACAATACTGAAGGTACCAGAAAGGGATGATTATTCCAGATACAGTAATGTTACATTCCATAGAGGCAGATTTACTATCTTCACCGTAACAGACCTCAGGATACAAAGAATTCACATCTGACTGAAACTCAACGAGTGGCAACTGTTCAAAAGTCTGACAGAGGAAAGAAGTCTGAGTGCTAAGAGAAGGATAGCTCTGGGCTGTCTGTTAATGGCCTAACACATTAAAAAGATATGCTAAAAAATATAAACTTATATTCTAACGAATGCTTTTAGAAAAAACAGCTGCACTGCAGTTGATTGATAAAGAATAAACTAATTTGAATGAAATAAAATAGTGCTTGAGGGTTGTGTTACATCGTTTTCAAACAATTATTATTTTGATATTATGTTGCAGTGCAACACTGAGAGACATACATGATATTTCCTCTACCCAATTATCTTCTTTACCTTAAAGGTGAAATGTATTTCTGTTATGTATTTGACTGCGATATGTGGCAAGTAAAGTCAAGTAGAGTAAAGGGACACTTACTGGATTTCTTCCCACTACATCTGGGTTGTTGACCACTGCTATGAGGTAGATGAGGGTTAGGGCGGAGTTGAGGACATAGGAAACAAAGAGGTTCTTATGAAGGGTGATCCTTTGGCAGCTTAGGTTCCTGAGTGAAGACAAACAAACAGCATAATAACATTAACATATGATGTGGGTCTGGCTGCGGTTACCCCTGCAGGCATTCACAGAGAGAGCTACAGCAAACAATTTACAAAATGATAGAAGCCAAAAGATGAAGCTGGTTAACACATTTTCTAGTGTGAAAATACGCAAGTAATGCTGTTGAGAACATAGGCTACAGAGTTGTTGTGATACAGACAGAGTGTAAATTGTATGTCTGAAACGAGAGAACAAATTTCAATATAAAACGTAAGTATGTGAAATATAAAAAATAACTTCACAGTTGATAGTCACAGATGAGAATATAATCAGCAAAGCTGGAGGTATATTATTATTGTCATGAGCAACAATAAAAAAATAATAATGGGAATGTATGCAAATCGAATTTCGAATGAGACAACATTTTAAATATCTGTCAAATAATGAATATTCATGATAAAAATTCCATTCTGCATGTTAGAATAAAAACTAATCTGCATCTTTAACATATAAAGTATCTATCTATCTATCTATCTATCTATCTATCTATCTATCTATCTATCTATCTATCTATCTATCTATCTATCTATCTATCTATCTATCTATCTATCTATCTATCTATCTATCTATCTATCTATCTATCTATCTATCTATCTATCTATCTATCTATCTATCTATCTATCTATCTATCTATCTATCTATCTATCTATCTATCTATCTATCTATCTATCTATCTATCTATCTATCTATCTATCTATCTATCTATCTATCTATCTATCTATTTAATATTTAATCCTGAGCTTTGATGAAGTAAACAGGGCAATAAATAACATGAACCATTGCAACGACTAACTCTGACCCATAATGACTTAGTCAGATGTTGTAGCCATCTGAACAAGGGATCCTCTTGCAAAATATAAAAAAAGATTGTCATTCCATTCAGAACATGCTGTAGACTGGTATAACAACACACAACAATTCTCTCAAGCAACACCAAAGGAACTGAAATCATTTGCTTCGTTTTAGCCGTGTTAAATACTGGCACGCACAATGTCCGACAATAAGTGGGATCATACTATATAAAAAATTATAATATTATTGACAACTGTATTTGAGTTCCCTGTAGAGCTTCCTGATTCTCATGGAATGTGATACATAAGCATATCTGTTGCATAATAAGTAATTTGACGAATCAGTGTAGTAATCAAAAGCTTCATCATCCATATGGATGGCAGTGGAATCAAATTATACTATTTTCTATAAAAGGTTAGTAAAGTAATGCCAAGCACGAGCATTTAAAGATAGGTTGAAACAGTGTTTACTGGAGTGAAAACACCTTGTGCCAAACCTGTGTACAGCAACAATGTCCTGTTATCTGTCTTCAGTCATTTGGAAGTTAACGTAGCAGTCTTGCTGTAAATGTGTTGTTTGAAAATGTGGAAGAAGAAGAAGAAGAAGAAGAAGAAGAAGAAGAAGAAGAAGAAGAAGAAGAAGAAGAAGAAGAAGAAGAAGAAGAAGAAGAAGAAGAAGAAGAAGAAGAAGAAGAAGAAGAAGAAGAAGAAGAAGAAGAAGAAGAAGAAGAAGAAGAAGAAGAAGAAGAAGAAGAAGAAGAAGAAATCTCAGCATGGCAGCGTTAGTAAATGAGGTATTCTGGGTCAGTGGTGTGGGGTGAGAACAAGGCTACCTTTAAATGGCCCAACACAAGTAAAAGGACAAAGGAAGTTTATGAGAAGAATATCTTCAAACTAGGATAAGTCAAAAATAGAACAGAGAAGGACGTTCTTTATCTGAAGATGCTCTATGGATGTTCTCAGACTACACCTAAACAAGCTAAAGGGGTTTCAGGGCAACTTCAGGATCAGACAACACAGTGACACAATATTGTTTAAGCTAACCCAACTTTATTTTTCCATGGCTAGATGGAGTATTTCTATCTAGTATTTCTGAAGTGGAGGCCATAAATAAGAAGACAGTGCAGCTGTACTGTGTCAAATAGCACTGTAAACTGCACATCTGGAAAGTCTAATAAAACATTAAGACTTTCAGGTTTAAAGGGATCAACATATAAATATAGTGCCATGATCATAAAGTTCCCATAAAGATGACGTTCCCCTAAAAAGCAATGCTTTGCTTGCCATCTTTAAAACTTTGTTGAGGTCGTAATTAGCTGATCGCTTTGGTCATCCATTGACAGTATAGTTTGAGAGTATTACTTTTGTTTTGGATAGCTACTAAGATGTGCACCTACACTATGTCTTAGCTAGATTTGCAGTCTGTTACAAGACCTACTGTACGTTGGCTCACATTGCAGTCTGTTACAAGACCTACTGTACGTTGGCTCACATTGCAGTCTGTTACAAGACCTATGTTGACCCAGAGCTGCATTTGCTGGTTAACACCCTACTTGCGATATCCATTGAGATTTAAACACGGCAAATGTCAAAATGTTCTGAATTTTCCCAAGTTGGTATTAACCAATATGATGTTGTTATTGCTCCTGCAGTTATATCCCCCATAAAGTTTCTTCAAGGATAATGGCCTAATGCTTATACACTCTTAGAGAAAAAAAACATTCCAAAAGGGTTCTTCGGCCGTTTCCACGGGAGAAACCTTTATGGTTCCATGTAAAACTCTTTTTGATCCAGGTAGAACTTTTTTGGGTTCCATGTAGAACAAACTTTCTGTAGAAAGGGTTCTACATGGAACCTAAAAGGTTCTACCTGGAACAAAAAGGGTTCTACCTGCAACCAAAAAGGGTTATTCAAAGGTTATCCTATTTGGACAACAGGAGAATCATTTAAGGTTCTAGATAGCACCTTTTTTTTTATGTAGGGACATATTCCTAACTTCTCAAACTTTTCTTCACAGTCTGTTTTAAATCATTTGATGGTCATATTGTGTTGTTATTCTTTTGCTTATTTTCCTGGGAAAATGTAAAGTTTTTGACATACTTTTCCTTGCAATCTGTTTTTGAGTAAAACTAATTTTCGATAAGACTAATCATTATTTTACATGATCATGGTAGAGTCAGTTGCTTGCGCTTGCATGTACTGTACACATTGCTCTGATATGATTTTAGAATGTTTCAGTACCTCTCTCATTAGCTTTGATGTAATCACCTTTACTGACCCCTACTCCATTGAAATTTCCCCAGCAGCTTTTCTTAATATGCAATTCCTGTGTACTCTCAACCCATATTTAGAATGAGAAACCGTAAGGGTGTAACATTAAGGTTGCCCTGCACTTAAATTAGAGCACAGTCAAGTCATTCCTTAAACTGTCCTGGTTTCATGGTTCTTTGGTTGTGAACTCTTAAATGTCCATGAAATGAATCTAACTTTAAAGTAGTTACGTACATTGAAATAAGCCAGCAGGAAGTTGAAAGGCCATGTGTATCAGAATGAGAAAAACATTCAATGACTCTGTTACTGCTCCTCCTACATATGAGAGGCTCAGTTTCATTACACAAAAAGTGTTCCAAAAGGGTTATTCAGCTGTCCCCATAGGAGAACCCTTTTAGGTTCCACGTAGCTAACAAACCATGCTTATTTTCTGATGTTCAGCTTCTAAAGATGTTAAAACTTGAAATAGTGTGCGAGAATCATAATGTTAAATGTCCTAAGGCAGAACACTCACTATACATATGTCAATAATTGAATTGTTATGTGAGAAGTTACTGAACAATATGTGATCTAGCCATCTACAATATATTAAGAAAAAAATTATACTATCCAATCAAAATGTCTTCCCTTCAAATGCTACCCAACTCAATCACAGACAATGACAAACTGGAAACCAGAGTGTTGTGTAAAGGTAACAATCACAATATTTCCATAATTGTGTGGGAAACACATTCATCCTCAATGTAAAGATGACATTTTCACACGTCAGCACTGCCAGTGTTATCTCAGAGGAAGCACACAGCCATCTTTACAATTCAGTTATCTCAGAGAAAATAGCCATCTTAACAATTCCGTTATCTCAGAGGAAACACACAGCAACTTTTCCGTTGAATAATGACAAGATGAGTGGTAAAGCAATCTCAGATCCTTAGGCGAAATATATTATACCGTCTGAACTGTATCAATCACAGTCATCACCGTTATTATCATAGCTTTCATCACATTCAGCACCACTAACATCATCATCATCCTCATTTATATCACGATTAGGTGCATCTTTATCTTCATCATAATCACCATTATCATCATCGTCATCATCAGGAGTATTTATTAATCAAGTGAAAAAAAAGCTTTGAGAGTCCCAAGATCGACTACTCTCTCTAATCAAGCCAGTAGTTTGTTTCATAAAGAAAGCAACAGCAGCATGTATAATTACCTGAAGTAGAAGAATATGACCAGAGAGATCAGGAGGGAGGCTATGGAGAAGGCATGCCCTACAATCGCCATGTAGTACAGGATATAGGCCATCTGGAAAATACAGATAAATGGAGATTCAAACAAATAGGACCATACAGAGCATTCTGAAAGTCTTCAGACCCCTCGACTTTTTCCACATTTTGCTACTTTACAGCCTTATTCTAAAATGGATTAAATAGTTTGGCAGTGATTACAGCCTCATGTCTTCTTGGGTGTGACTCTACAAGCTTAGCACACCTATATTTGGGGAGTTTCTCCCATTCTTCTCTGCAGATCCTCAAAAGCTCTGTCAGGTTGGATGGGGAGCATCGCTGTACAGCTATTGTCAGGTCTCTCCAGAGATGTTAGATCGGGCTCAAGTCTGGGCTCTGGCTGGGCCACTCAAGGACAGTTAAGAGACTTGTCCGGAAGCCACTCCTGAGTTCTCTTGGCTGTGTGCTTAGGGTCATTGTCTTCTTGGAAGGTGAACATTCGACCTAGTCTGAGGTCTGGAGAAAGTTTCTATCAAGGATCTGTATGTACTTTGCTCAGTTCATCTTTCCCTCAATCCTGACTAGTCTCCCAGTCCCTGCAGCTGAAAAACATCCCCACAGCTTGATGCTTCCAACACCATGCTTCACCGTAGGGATGGTGCCAGGGTTCCTCCAGGCGTGACGCTTGGCATTCAGGACAAAGAGTTCAATCTTGGTTTCATCAGACGAGAGAATCTTGTTTCTCATGGTCTGAGAGTCCTTTAGGTGCCTTTTGGCAAACTCCAAGCGGACTGTCATGTGCCTTTTACTGAGGAGGGGTTTCCATCTGGCCACTCTACCAGATTGGTGGAGTGCTGCAGAGACGGTTGTCTTTCTGTAAGGTTATCCCATCTCCACAGAGGAACTTTAAAGCTCTGTCAGAGTGACCATCGGGATCTTGGCCATCTCCTTGACTAAGGCCCTTCTCCCTCGATTGCTCAGTTTGGCCGGGCGGCCAGCTCTAGGAAGAATCTTGGTGGTTCCAAACTTCTTCCAGTGGAGGCATCTGTTTTCTTGGGGACCTTCAATGCTACAGAATTTTTTGGTACCATTCCCCAGATCTGTGCCTCAACACAATCCTGTCTTGGAGCTCTACGGACAATTCCTTCGACCTCATGGCTTGGTTTTTGATCTAACATGCACTGTCAACTGTGGGACCTTATATAGACAGGTAGGTGCCTTTCCAAATCATGTCCAATCAATTGAATTTACTACAGGTGGACTCGAATCAAGTTGTAGAAACATCTCAAGGATAATTAATGGAAACAGGATGTATCTGAGCTCCATTTCGAGTCTCATAGCAAAGGGTCTGAATACTTATGTAAATAAATAAGTTATTTCTGTTTTAAAACTTTTTTTATACATTTGCAAACATGTCTAAAACCCTGTTTTCACTTTGTCATTATGGGTTAAAGTGTGTAGATTGATGAAGATTTTTTATTTCTTTAATCCATTTTAGAATAAGGCTATAAAAATGTGGAAAAAGTCAAGGGGCCTGAATTCTTTCCGAATGCACTGTACAGTTGTGCATCAAGGACATTCATAAACCATTAAGCATCAGATGAACTCGTGGATACCATTTTTATGATCCTGCGTCCAGTAGGAAGGACGTTTTTGCGAGCCAATATTAACTAGTGGAACAGCTAAAATAAAAATGGTGTCCATGAGTTCATCTGCCAAAAAGGGCTTCACAGCCAAAATCCCAAAATATCCCTTTAAGGTTTAGGACCTGGGTATTTCAAATCAGGTCTTTAAGCTCTGCAGCACAGCAGGTTTTATGACTAAGCCACGCTTGAACCTTTTACCATGTAGAACAGTGGTCACTAACTGGTCGATCGCGATGGTTAATCACCAAACACTTCTGTGTTTGGTGATTTGGTGATTAAGCCCCGCGCCCATATTTTTTAAATATATATATATATACAGTGGGGAGAACAAGTATTTGATACACTGACGATTTTGCAGGTTTTCCTACTTACAAAGCATGTAGAGGTCTGTAATTTTTATCATAGGTACACTTCAACTGTGAGAGACGGAATCTAAAACAAAAATACAGAAAATCACATTGTATGATTTTTAAATAATTAATTTGCATTTTATTGCATGACATAAGTATTTGATCACCTACCAACCAGTAAGAATTCCGGCTCTCACAGACCTGTTAGTTTTTCTTTAAGAAGCCCTCCTGTTCTCCACTTATTACCTGTATTAACTGCACCTGTTTGAACTGTTACCTGTATAAAAGACACCTGTCCACACACTCAATCAAACAGACTCCAACCTCTCCACAATGGCCAAGACCAGAGAGCTGTGTAAGGACATCAGGGATACAATTGTAGACCTGCACAAGGCTGGGATGGGCTACAGGACAATAGGCAAGCAACTTGGTGAGAAGGCAACAACTGTTGGCGCAATTGTTATAAAATGGAGAAGTTCAAGATGACGGTCAATCTCCCTCGGTCTGGGGCTCCATGCAAGATCTCACCTCGTGGGGCATCAATGATCATGAGGAAGGTGAGGGATCAGCCCAGAACTACACAGCAGGACCTGGTCAATGACCTGAAGAGAGCTGGGACCACAGTCTCAAAGAAAACCATTAGTAACACACTACGCCGTCATGGATTAAAATCCTGCAGCGCACGCAAGGTCCCCCTGCTCAAGCCAGCGCATGTCCAGGCCCGTCTGAAGTTTGCCAATGACCATCTGGATGATCCAGAGGAGGAATGGGAGAAGGTCATGTGGTCTGATGAGACAAAAATAGAGCTTTTTGGTCTAAACTCCACTCGTCGTGTTTGGAGGAAGAAGAAGGATGAGTACAACCCCAAGAACACCATCCCAACCGTGAAGCATGGAGGTGGAAACATCATTCTTTGGTGATGCTTTTCTGCAAAGGGGACAGGACGCCTGCACCATATTGAGGGGAGGATGGATGGGACCATATTATCGCGAGATCTTGGCCAACAACCTCCTTCCCTCAGTAAGAGCATTGAAGATGGGTCGTGGCAGGGTCTTCCAGCATGGCAACGACCCGAAACACACAGCCAGGGCAACTAAGGAGTGGCTCCGTAAGAAGCATCTCAAGGTCCGGGAGTGGCCTAGCCAGTCTCCAGACCTGAACCCAATAGAAAATCTTTGGAGGGAGCTGAAAGTCGTTATTGCCCAGCAAAAGCCCCGAAACCTGAAGGATCTGGAGAAGGTCTGTATGGAGGAGTGGGCCAAAATCCCTGCTGCAGTGTGTGCATATCTGGTCAAGAACTACAGGAAACGTATGATCTCTGTAATTGCAAACAAAGGTTTCTGTACCAAATATTAAGTTCTACTTTTCTGATGTATCAAATACTTACAATAAAATGCAAATTAATTACTTAAAAATCATACAATGTGATTTTCTGGATTTTAGATTCCGTCACTCACAGTTGAAGAGTACCTATGATAAAAATTACAGACTTCTACATGCTTTGTAAGTGGGAAAACCTGCAAAATCGGCAGTGTATCAAATACTTATTCTCCCCACTGTATATATATATATATAAATATATGTTTTGCACTGTTGGCGGCAGCTGTACTTGATTCAGCAGCCCTAGTGCCATTTTGAACCATTTTCTGTGCCTGAAGGTAGAATTCCGCCTACCCGGCAGGCCCAGAGATAGAACATACGCTTTTGTTGTTTTTCTGTTAAAAACGTGTAAATTTGAGAGCGAAAACCTGAAATAATTTGGAAAAGTCTGAAACCTGTTTATTTCTGACTCAGTTGACAGCTAGTTTCAATAGTGGGCCTATTATTAGCCTACTTGCACAGTACAGCTTGAGTTGGTCTGACTGTGAAAGACCAATATGGGATTAATAATTTTAAGTCCTTCAGAGTGTATGTCACTGTTTCTCATATAATTTTTCACACAGGACACCTTTCTTTCATTGGGAAGTCCGATTTTTGGGGGGCAAAATTTTAGTATACCCATTTCTCCAGGCACCACTACACCACTGAGTATAGCAAAGTCACACTGCATTGTCATTATAGCGGCTTGTGTCTTTTTTAATATCAAGGAATAATTCACTTTCTCTGGTCATAGGAATAACAACAGGAATTGGTGCATGAGGCAGAAATAATGCAGTGTGACTTGAGTTTCACCATTAGCTGGAAGACTGTGTCCCCTTTTTCAGCAGAGGGAGGGAGAGCGGAGGGAAGTTGAGTCGGGTGAGAGGTAGCCTAACCGCTGCTCCCTCCCTCCCCTCAGGCTATCAGTCCAGTAAAAAATATATATATTATGCTCACTCAGCTGTGCCTCACAAGTAACACAACAAATGATCTATTACCAGTGTGATCATATACCTACATTGTTTAAATGGAATTAAAAAATATGCAATATGCAGTGATAATGTATTGGGTCTATAGCCTACTGAACAAACCTCATTGCTACATAACAATATCTAGCTTCATTTGACCAATTGTTCCCACCTTTTTCTGAATATACCTATATTATCCCCTTGAGAAAATGTCCCCTTATTGTGATTGTAAAGTGGGATAAAGTGTATGCTAAAAATAGCATTTATAAATGGGATTGATGGATCACTCCGTGACAACCCTTACCTTCAGCTTGCCTGTAGTGTGGAAGTTACACAGGGTGTAGTTGGACCACGTCCTATTGGTGTCTGGGTGGCGGAACCACTGTCCTGATTCGCTACAGATCTTTGTAGCTTTTTCTGATGAAATAATCAAGTAGGACTAATGACACATCTATGAAACATGTTTAACACTATGACACTTAAAGGTCAAAATAACTGTAGAACTGATCATCATACCAGGTAATTTTATGCAAATAAATAAATAAATAAAATAATGAATGAGATATTTGGCTACAGAAGTGCCATTTCTTACAGATCTCTACATCTTCCGTCCAAAAACAAATCCTGTGAAATTACGTCAACACATACTGGAGGAGTTGCTGGCTAGCTACAAGTGGCTATCTTAGCTAACGAACTAGCTACGTCGGTCGCCGCACCCATGACCAGGATGACTTATCGATTAACCACCAAATACACACCCCATTTCTGTTTGAAAATTGAGAAAGAGGTGAGTTGGACCGTTTTGTGTGCCCAAAGTTGACCTTTAAACATAAACACTTAAACTGTGCAACATGCCCATAAGCTTTGCAACCACTTGACACCATGAATAATGAATTAAAGGTTCAATTGCATTTTTATGTCAATATCAAATAATTTCTGGGAAACAATTAAGTACCTTACTGTTATTGTTTTCAATTAAAATGGCCAATAATAGCTTGTTAACAAAGAGCAATTTCTCAAGCAAGTGTTTTGCTAGGTCTGAGTGGGGAGAGGGAAACTGAAAACTAGCTGTTATTAGCAGAGAGGTTTGGAACTCTTTCTTATTGGTCTAATAAACAATTAACCCCCTGGTGATGTCACCAGGCAGGCCGAAACTCCACCTCACCAAAACAGGCTGACATTTCAGGCTGTCTTTTCAAACAGCTCTTACACTGAAAGGACTTTATCATCCTTTTCACAATTTCACTGTATTATTACAACCTCATAGTGTGAAAATGTACAATATATAATTCACTGGGACTTTAAATGCTATGAATATTTTACATTCAAGCCAAGTTCCACAGTGATGCATTCATCACAAGGAGTTAACAAGTCAGCATTGGAGCATCTGACCGACCAGACCTTTATCTTTATTTATTCTTTCTTGTAGTTTACAGAAAATAAAGAAATGCAGAATTGACATAGTAAAAAATAGCATAGAAAACAAACACACACACACACATAGAGACAAATAGGACACAAAAACAAATGCCTCCTTTAGCCAGGCCTTACCTGTGGAGTCAAAGTCAGGGAAATAGTTGGGGCAGTTCTGCCAGGTGACTGTCCCAGCAGGTGTATCATCCCAGCACAGCCAGCCATCCCAGGTCCGGTTACAGTACAGCCCTGCGCCGCCAGAAACACACAACCAGACACAGCACACTAATGAAGACAATGTAAATACACTATGTAGTTTAGCTTAGTGAAATCAGCTGTAGGCTACATGACCTCGTCTGTTGTCTGTCTACTAGACTAGCATGTTTATCGGAATTCTGCACAGTGACATTGTTTGGCTCTGTGACTTGTGACGATACCCGTCTTTATGGGTTCTTCTGATTGTGTCCTGTAACCTTGAAGTGACTGAAAAGTATTCTATTCTATTCTAATTCTATTCTGGAATAATCACACACTGAGTCGGTATTGTTATACACATTTTATACCTCTTTGTAGATAGATAGATAGGTACTTTATATGAAAGGTATTGTTTACAAATCCCCTCATTTCCGCCAACTGACCTAGTCTTGATTGAGGTAAAGTTCTGCCTACTATGAAATGTAGCCGTAATTCTGAGGCGGGATTGGCACGCACTATGCTCTTAAACTCGTGGTGGTTGCTAAGCAGTGCCCTTACTACTATCCTCCTAGCAGTTTTAAACTTTGCTAGGCATGTCAGTCACTACACCCATCTCTTCGAATAGCCCACCACATGCACTAATTTCTTAACCACAACTGGACGGATCCACAACGAATTACTGTGTGAATAAATACTAACTGAATTACGAAAATATTGGAATAAAGTAGACCAATGCAATTGAAGGCATCAAATTCTTGCTTACAGACACTCCCAAAGTCAATATTGTTATAATAGCCTACAGTAACCTAGGCCTACTCCTGACCAAAAGCCTGTGACTTGTCTTAATCAGTCATTGTGGATTTTGTTTCACTGAATATCGGTCTGTATATTTGGTAAATTTTCTGGTTGGGTAAATAAGTGGAGATAGTATAGTTCATCTGTCATTGGTCATCTGTCATTGGTCAGAAACACTTAGCCTATCACGTATAGGCAACTCCAAAAGCCTGCAGAGGATGTGAAATATGAACACGAGACTCACATGCTTTTGAAAATATTGATTTATTTTATTTATATTATTTTCTATGGGTATCACGATGAAGATACTTTCAATGTATGACCCTAACGCCTGCTCCCTAACAAGGCAAAGTGAGGGTAGGAAAGAGATGAAACATGGATCAAAAAAGTATTGGCTTGGGCTCTGTTTCAAAATATCACTTTTTTTTTATATGATAGTGGTTCCACACGTTGCCATGACGCAAGTTGTATGGGAAAAATATTATTTGTTATAAATTCTGTTAGTACTGAGCCTACTATAAAATACATGTGTGTTGACTGTGATCAGGGTAGCCTAAGTGTGTCTTGTCTGTTTAATTAACAAAATAATTATTGATTTCAAGTGCATGCTGCAGATATATAGGCTGCACAGACCTGTAATATAAATAAACTCAAAATATGCCATTCTGTTTTTTTGAAAATACATTTCATTAGTCTTATAATGTGTTTTAGGACCTGGGTATTTTCTCAACGGATTTATTAAAATAGATGCCCACCCACATCTACACACCAATACTACCACTTCTCACCAGCATGATGGCATGTGCACTGGAGGTATAAAAGGCACATACAGGAAATTGTTTTAAAAATGTCAAAAAAAAGGTACAGGCAAAATATCATGAATCCTATGTGAAAGCAGCATTAGAGTAGCGCACATCATCACTACCTGATTTGTTATAAGGCTGGTCTCTGTTCATCTTCTCAAAGCATTTGTATTGACCGTCGATGATCTTCTTCCTCTTCTCCTCCTCCTGACTGACCCTGGGGCTGACTGGAGTCTCCACAGTGGGCTCCACAGACCCTGGCTCTAGCAGACCATGGGGAGTCACCTTCTGGCTGACTGGAGTCTCCACAGTGGGCTCCACAGACCCTGGCTCTAGCAGACCATGGGGAGTCACCTTCTGGCTGACTGGAGTCTCCACAGTGGGCTCCACAGACCCTGGCTCTAGCAGACCATGGGGAGTCACCTTCTGGCTGACTGGAGTCTCCACAGTGGGCTCCACAGACCCTGGCTCTAGCAGACCATGGGGAGTCACCTTCTGGCTGACTGGAGTCTCCACAGTGGGCTCCACAGACCCTGGCTCTAGCAGACCATGGAGAGTCACCTTCTGGGGAAGAACAACATGTAACTGGACAGAAACCATAAAGAAACACACACAGATAGAATACAGCGTGAGGATTTATATTAGTCAACAGGGAACAGTAGCAGTGACTATAAAAACACACATCGATAAGTAATAGAAGAAAAGGGATGTAGAAAACACTGCAGACAACATACAGAATGGGTAGGCGGTGCCCAGAGTTGTCCCTGATAAAGAGACCAGTCTAGGAAAACCTCCTGGCTCTAGTTATGGCGTTAAACTATCAAAGAAATAATATCCAGGAAACACAACAGACCGACAACACAAACAGAATAATGATTAAGAACAGTCTGACTACAGCTGTTGCGGTCCTGCCTGCACACCCAGGCTGCGTTCCAAATGGCACCCTACTCACTAAATAGTGCAATAGTTTAGACCTGGGCCCATAGGGCTCTGGTCCAAAGTAGTGGACTTTATAGGGAATATGGTGCCATTTGGAATGCATTTCCCATCCAAGACAGACCCGTACTGTTTTGTCCATTAATCAACTGAGAACGAATCAATCTCCAATTACCTTTAATTTGTCCTTGGAGAACGTCAGACATTTGGACCAGGTCTTATTAATGAAGGGACTTTGGACCCAATTACCAGATTCATCACAATATTTTGACACTTTTCCTGCAAAAAAAAACAAACATGTTCATGGTAATTGTTAGCGATATAATTTCAGCGATGAGTAATGGTGAATTGGCAGCTGCTGAATCCATCAGTGTGATAGGGGCTATAGATGAAGACGCTGCTATAGCTACAGTACACTGACTGGACTGTAATATCAACTGTAGAGGCAAGAGTTACCCACTGGGCACAGACGTCAGTTCAACGCCTAGTTTTGATTTGGTTGAGTTGTCAACTAACGTGAATTCAACGTGAACATAACAAAACACTTCCTTGGCTTAAATGTTCGGTGAAAGAAATACAAAATGCCTTTACATTGATGATTGTTTTTTCAGTTTTTCACGTTGATTCAATATTTTTTACATGATGTGGAACCAACATTGATTAAACCAGTTTGTGCCCTGTGGGTAGTCTCTCAGATAAATGTTGTTGTTTGTACTGCAGATTGCCCATTTAAGTGTTACTCTGTTTGTCCTCATTACTCAATTGAGCATCACTGCATTCCATAACACTGAGAGCCAGATCCTTGTCATTCCATAACACTGAGAGCTAGCTCCTTGTCATTCCATAACACTGGGAGCCAGCTCCTTGTCATTCTATAACACTGAGAGCCAGCTCCTTGTCATTCCATAACACTGAGAGCCAGCTCCTTGTAATTCCATAACACTGAGAGCCAGCTCCTTGTAATTCCATAACACTGAGAGCCAGCTCATTGTCATTCCATAACACTGAGAGCCAGCTCATTGTCATTCCATAACACTGAGAGCCAGAACATTGCCATTCCATAACACAGAGCCAGCTCCTTCTCATTCCATAACACTGAGGCAGCTCCTTGTCATTGCATAACACTGAGAGCCAGCTCATTGTCATTCCATAACACTAAGAGCCAGTTCCTTGTCATTCCATAACACTGAGAGCCAGCTCCTTGTGATTCAACTAATTCACCACCAAAGCTAGAAAAACACTAAGATGTAAGTTATGGGCATCACATAAGACTAATATACCAGATTTGGGGAAACTCTTCCCTGCTCTAATCCCTAAAGCGTGAGTTGAATCTCCTGTTGGATAATGCCTGAGATCATGATGTTCCCTGTCTGTACGCACACTAACCCAGAAGCCTGTCCTCCCCCAGCAGCTAATCAACAGTTCTGCACATAAAACCCAGCCGAGCTTTCCAAGACAGCTGGCTTCAATCGAAACCAAAGAAGGGTGACATCATTATGAAGGATAACAATCTATATACTCTACACTCATTAGTCCAACTCTCATTGCAGTCATAGTGTCACTGATCAAATTGGTCAGATAAGGGCCTGTATTCAAAAAGCATCTCAGCGAAGGAGTGCTGATCTAGGATCAGTTTTGCCTTTTAGATCACATTCAATAAGATTACATGGACAGGGAGGCCCTGATCCTAGACTGATGTTTGATACAGATCTAGGACCAACTCCCCCCGTCCATATAATTATATTCATTGTGATCTAAAATGCTAAACTGATCCTAGATCATAACTCGAACTGTAAGCAGGTGCAGAAAGATGCTATATTGTCATTCCTATAGAGACTATTGGTCGAAATGACCTCTTGTCACCCCTGTCATCTCTATAATCTACCTGTGGCCTGGCCAATTCCCTCTGCAGAGATTGGATCATTTATCAGTGTGCGGTCTTACCAGAGGTGTCCAGGCCGGGGTAGTCTGGGCAGTTCTGTGTGGCGTAGGTCCCCGCTGGAGTCTCGTCCCAACACAACAAGCCATCCCACATACGACTACAGAACAAACCTGCATCAGGGAGAATTACTTTTTAATATCTATAGCGAGCTGTTCATTAATAACACTTCAGGCTACCTCCCTATTAATGAACCATGTGTTAACAATTAATCTCTAACCCTTTTATTTACATTGTAGTCATTTAGCAGATGCTCGGTGGCTCTAGCACTTTCCAGTAAAGCTGAGATTCTCCATCCATTTAGGTATGGTAGTTTTATAGGCCTATATCACTGTATTAAAGTATTTTATAGGCCTATATCACTGTATTAAAGTATTTTATAGGCCTATATCACTGTATTAAAGTATTTTATAGGCCTATATCACTGTATTAAAGTATTTTATAGGCCTATATCACTGTATTAAAGTATTTTATAGGCCTATATCACTGTATTAAAGTATTTTATAGGCCTATATCACTGTATTAAAGTATTTTATAGGCCTATATCACTGCATTAAAGTCTTTTATAGGCCTATATCCCTGCACTTCAAGGAAAACTCCACCACAAAACTATCTTTTGGTATTTGTTTCTTTTGCCAAGAAACTGAAGATCTCGTACAATGCTGTGTACTACTCCCTTCACAGAACAGGATAGAAGAGGAGTGATTAAGATGGGCAAAAGAGCACAGACACTGGACAGAGGAAGATATGGCTTTTTCTTTGCAACTCTGCTTAGAAGGCCAGCATCCCGGAGTCCCTTCTTTACTGTTGACGTTGAGACTGGTGTTTTGCGGGTACTAGTTAATGAAGCTGCCAGTTGAGGACTTGCGAGGCATCTGTTTCTCAAACTAAACACTCTCACTCTTGCTCAGTTGTGCACCGGGGCCTCTCACTCCTCTTTCTATTCTGGTTAGAGACAGTTTGCGCTGTTCTGTGAAGGGAGTAGTACACAGCGTTGTACGAGATCTTCAGTTTCTTGGCAATTTCTTGCATGGAATAGCCTTAAATTCTCAGAACAAGAATAGACTGACCATTTTGAGCCTGTAATCGATCCCACCAACGCTGATGCTCCAGATACTAAACTAGTCTGAAGAAGGCCAGTTGTATTGCTTCTTTAATCAGCACAACAGTTTTCAGCTGTGCTAACATAATTGCAAAAGGGTTTTCTAATGATCAATTAGCCTTTTAAAATGATAAACTTGGATTAGCTAGCACAACGTGCCATTGCAACACAGGAGTAATGGTTGATGATAATGGGCCTCTGTACGCCAATATAGAAATTCCATAAAAAATCTGCCGTTTCCAGCTACAATAGTCATTTACAACATTAACAATGTCTACACTGTATTTCTGATCAATTTGATATTATTTTAAATGGACAACAAATTCTTTCAAAAACAAGGACATTTCTAAGTAGTGTAGTCCCAAAATGTTTTGCTTGTCAGCAAACAAGTTTTCAAGATATGTAAATACAGAAATCATCTCAGTATGACGTATTTGATGCTGCGTCATACAGGGATTATTTCTGTTACATACTATCTTGAAAATGGGGCGGCAGGTAGCCTAGTGGTTAGAGTGTTGGGCCTGTAACTGAAAGGTTGCTGGATCGAATCCCTGAGCTGACAAGGTAAAAATCTGTTGTTCTGCCCCTGAACAAGGCAGTTAACCCACTGTTCCTAGGCTGTCATTGTAAATAAGAATTTGTTCTTAACTGACTTGCCTAGTAAAATAAAGGTTAAATAAAAAATAAACTTGATTGGTGATAAGCAAAACATTTTGGCACTATGTCAACAATGGACTAATGAAACAAATACCAAAATATAGTTTTGGGGTGGAGTTTTCCTTTAAGTGCAGGTAACAGCATTTCTATTAGCTATAGCATCAAGGGAGCACTGATTACACATCCATCCACTAAGATTTACTTACGCAACAAAGGTCATAGCATTAACACTAGTGCTTTCTCGAAGAGCTCCAGTAATCAGATCCCAGTCTCCCAGTAAATAGTGTGATTAGATTAAAGGGGTAATCTGGGATTGGTACATCCATTTTTGTACTTTTAAATGAGTGATTTGTGCTTCACCTGTTCTGTTGTGCTGCTGGTCTTGGCTGAACAGTTCAAGACATTTGTATTGACCCTCGGTCACGGTCTGCCTCTCATCCTCCATTATGGTCAGGACAGGCCTGAGAGATGTGTCTGGGCTAGCAGCCTCAGAGATGGACTCCCCGGCAACAGTTCCGCTCTGCAAAGACACAGCAACCACTTCATCTTACCACAATAGAGCTATCGAACACCTAAGTGACTGGATAGTGATGTACAGTTGAAGTCGGAAGTTTACATACAACTTAGTCAAATACTTTTAAACTGACATTTAATCCTAGTAAAAATGCCCTGTTTTAGGTCAGTTAGGATCACCATTTTATTTTAAGAATGTGAAATGTCAGAATAATAGTAGAGAGAGTGATTTATTTCAGCTTTTATTTCTTTCATCACATTCCCAGTGGGTCAGAAGTTTACATACACTCAATTAGTATTTTGTAGCATTGCCTTTAAAATGTTTAACCTGGGTCAAACCTTTCGGGTAGCCTTCCGCAAGCGTCCCACAAAAAATTGGATGAATTTTGGCCCATTCCTCCTGACAGAATCGGTGTAACTGAGTCAGGTTTGCTCGCACATGCTTTTTCAGGATCGAGGTCAGGGCTTTGTGATGGCCACTCCAATACCTTTTGCCACAACTTTGGAAGTATGCTTGGGGTCATTGTCCATTTGGAAGACCCATTTTCAACCAAGCTTTAACTTCCTGACTGATGTCTTGAGATGTTGCTTCAATATTTCCACTTAATTTTCATTCCTCATGATGCCATCTATTTTGTGAAGTGCACCCATCCATCCTGAGGCAAAGCACCCCCAAAACATGATGCTGCCACCCCCATGCTTCACGATTGGGATGGTGTTCTTTGGCTTGCAAGCCTCCCCCTTTTCCTCCAAACATAACGATGGTCATTATGGCCAAACAGTTCTATTTTTGTTTCATCTGACCAGAGGACATTTCTCCAAAAAGTACGATCTTTGTCCCCATGTGCAGTTGCAAAACGTAGTCTGGTTTTTTTATGGCGGTTTTTGGAGCAGTGGCTTCTTCCTTGCTGAGTGATATAGGACTCGTTTTACTGCGGATATAGATGTACCTGTTTCCGCCAGCATCTTCACAAGGTCCTTTGCTGTTGTTCTGGGATTGATTTGCACTTTTCGCACCAAAGTACGTTCATCTCTAGGAGACAGAACGCGTCTCCTTTCTGAGTGGTATGACAGCTGAATGGTCCCATGGTGTTTATAGTTGCGTACTATTGTTTGTACAGATGAACGTGGTACCTTCAGGCGTTTGGAAATTGCTCCCAAGGATGAACCAGACTTGTGGAGGTCTACAATTCTTTGCTGATTTCTTTTGATTTTCCCATGATGTCGAGCAAAGAGACACTGAGTTTGAAGGTAGGCCTTGAAATGCATCCACAGGTACACCTCCAATTAACTCAAATGATGTCAATTAGCCTATCAGAAGCTTCTAAAGCCATGACATAATTTTCTGGAATTTTCCAAAATGTTTAAAGGCACAGTCAACTTAGTGTATGTAAACTTCCGGCTTCAACTATATGTGTAGGTTGAACTTAGGTTGTGCTGCCCTGAAACTAATTGCCCTGAGCTAAATCAATTTGTATTGTCTTGTGACAATATTGGCATGCTTGTTCTTCAACAGTCAATCTGAATGTGTAAGGGTCTAGTATACAGTCCTAGAATGAGCTATTCTATTTATACAGTCTGTTGTTGGAATTGTGAGAGCGATTTATTGACATGTATACTCACACATGCACTGGTGATTAATGCTTAAAGCAATAGACAAATAGAGTATCATCTTGTGCTTTCCTCAAGTGAGAGTCACAATGCTGTACCTGAACTGTGTGTTGAAGTGGCTACAGATGACTAGCATACAAGAACCTATGAATTCTCTATTGATAGGGTTGTCAAACCGTGGTTGACTCATTCATGGGTTCCGCCACACAGTATAACGCATTTGAGAATTCACAAAATAACTAATTAAAAGGGTAGATTTTTTTTTATATGAAGAGGACATGAGCATCTCTCTGTTCTCCTATTGTGTGGTTTGGAAAAGAAGCTTAAAAATCCACGAGCGCTCGTCTCGTCTCCAACGCTGATGTAGATAACGTTTTGCTGCACAAAGATGAGAAGGAAATCAAGATTCAAATAGCATCTGTGTCCAATGCTTTGTCGTCAGTGTGACTCATCTCTCCTAATATTTCTACAGAGAATTAAGCCACTCAAAGCGCTTGGGCTTTTCATTTCTCTCTCTCTCTCTCTCATGTTCTCTCTCGCTCTCTCTCTCTTATTCTCTTGTTCTCTTTCCGCTTCCACGCTTTTATTAAATAAATAAATAAATATATATATAAATATTAACTGAATAGCTTTTAGAGATTTTCCCGCCAACAGCTCCCACCCGCCCTAACCTCCTCCCTCCTCCCTCCTCCCTCATCCCTCCTCCCTCCTTTCTCTCTTTTTTAATTACTTTAATCTCTTCCCGTTTTTCTTTTGGAGCGTTCTTTTCCTTCTCCAATAGTACATCAGTCTTACCTGACAATTCAAAGCATACTGAGCTACAGACACAAACATGAGAGAGTTTTCGGAATATTGACGATGTCCCATGTAGCAGTTTAGCAGCCGTACATATGATGTCACTCCAAACGTTGAAGTAAATGACGTCATACATACGACCACCAGGCCACCACCAATGTCAGCTTTAAAGGTCCAGACAGTGAGGAAACCTCACATGTACGCAAAGGTAATTCCTCTGTCCTTTCCTCCACGTATCCTGCGAAAAATAATAGTTACTTCAGAAGCGTTAGAGTAAAGCTTCACTGGACACAAAGAAAACAAAGACAAGTGCATGAACATCAACCACATTAAAGAGAACAGCGTGAATTTGATTTACCTTTTACACTCAGCCAGGCAGGCAAATGTAATTGAATTACAAACACTTATCGACAGCCAACTTATCATCAGTTGAACATTTAATTTCACATCAACACTGATGAATAGAAGACCAAATGGACAAAGGTATTATTATCAGTAGAAAGGTATTCTCATCAGTACAAAGGTATTCTCATAGTACAAAGGTATTCTCATCAGTACAAAGGTATTCTCATAGTACAAAGGTATTATCATCAGTACAAAGATAGAGGAATAGCTGATAGGCAGCGGAGAGGCCATGGGTCATTGCGCATGTATTTATTTATCTGTATTTATTTGTATTTATTATTTTATACTGCTCTATGGTTATAATTATTGCTTGGATAACCTTATTTACTATTATGTAGTGATTTATTTTTCACTCGTTATGCGGTGTGCACTGCACAGAACACTGAATTATCACAGTGAATTATTGTAATATTTGTTTATGTGTCAATAAATCCGGTAAGGGATGTGTTGCCAACTGGCAATTTGACTCGAAAATAAAATTTAATTAATTCATTGTTATTCATTCGTGAAGACACACAGTTCAAAAAGTTCCCGTATTGATCTTGCGTACAACACCACAAGCCAATTAATAATTGCGTTATTGTTTTGAAGTGAGTACAATTGAGTACAATTCTACTACTCTAGGCTGTAAACTGCAGTGAAAATGTAATTTGAATAATGTCGTAAAAGCCCTGTTATTTGAATCTTTCATTCCATTTGGATCAGTTGTGGGTCTACTCTGATAGATTCTAGAAATGCACAGTAGTAGGCCAGTCTGGCTGTCTCCTGCCTGTTGCCCATCATCATTCTCCCAAGTCATCCTGTGGCCACATACATTGCCTTCAGAAAGTATTCATACCCTTTGACTTATTCCTTATTACAGCCTGAATTAAAAATTGATTACATTTAGATTTTATTTGTCACGCATCTAAAAAAACAAGTGAAAACATGTTTATATACATTTTTGAAAAATGAATTGAAAATGAAGTATCATATCTAATTTACATACAATACCAGTCAAAAGTTTGGACACCTCCTCATTCCAGTGTTTTTCTTTATTTTTACTATTTTCTACGTTGTAGAATAATAGTGAAGACATCAAAACTATAAAATGACACATATGGAATAATGTAGTAACCAAATATATTTATATTTGAGATTCTTCAGTAGCCACCCTTTGCCTTGATGACAGCTTTGCACACGCTTGGCATTCTCTCAACCAGCTTCATGAGGTAGTCACCTGGAATGCATTTCAATTAACAGGTGTGCCTTGTTAAAAGTTGATTTGGGGAATTTCTTTCCTTCTTAATACGTTTGAGCCAATCAGTTGTGTTGTGACAAGGTAGGGGTGGTATACAGAAGATAGCCCTATTTGATAGCCCTATTTTTTTGACTATGTTTGTTTACTGTGTAACTCTGTGTTGTTTTTGTCGCACTGCTTTGCTTTGTCTTGGCCAGGTCGCAGTTGCAAATGAGAACTTGTTCTCAACTGACCTACCTGGTTAAATAAAGGTGAAATAAAAAATAAAAAAAGTCCATCAATACTTAAAGACATGAAGGTCAGTCAATCCGGAAAATGTCAAGAACTTTGAAAGTTTCTTCAAGTGCAGTTGCAAAACCATCAAGCGCTATGAGGAAACTGGCTCTCATGAGGACCGCCACAGGAAAGGAAGACCTAGAGTTACATCTGCTGCAGAGGATAAGTTAGAGTCAACTGCACCTCAGATTGCAGCCCAAATAAATGCTTCACAGAGTTCAAGTAACAGACACATATCAACATCAACTGTTCAGAGGAAACTGCATGAATCAGGCCTTTATGGTCGAATTGCTGCAAAGAAACCACTACTAAAGGACACCAATAATAAGAGACTTGCTTGGGCCAAGAAACATGTGCAATGGACATTAGACCGGTGGAAATCTGTCCTTTGGTCTGATGAGTCCAAATTTTTGATTTTTGGTTCCAACTACTGTGTCTTTTTGAGACGTAGAGTAGGTGAACAGATGATCTCCGCATGTGTGGTTCCCACCGTGAAGCATGGAGGAGGAGGTGTGATGGTGTGGGGGTGCTTTACCGGTGACACTGTCTGTGATGTATTTAGAATTCAAGGCACACTTAACCAGCATGGCTACCACATCATTCTGCAGCGATACACCATCCCATCTGATTTGTGCTTAGTGGCACTATAATTTGTTTTTCAACAGGTCAATTTCCCAAAACACACCTCCAGGCTGTGTAAGGGTTATTTGACCAAGAAGGAGAGTGATGGAGTGCTGCATCAGATGACCTAGCCTCCACAATGACCCGACCTCAAACCAATTGAGATGGTTTGGGATGAGTGAAGGAAAAGCAGCCAACAAGTGCTCAGCATATGTGGGAACTCCTTCAAGACTGTTGGAAAAGCATTCCAGGTGTAGCTGGTTGAGAGAATGCTACTTTGAAGAATCTACATGATTCCATATGTGCTATTTCATAGTTTTGATGCCTTCACTATTATTCTACAATGTAGAAAATAGCAAAACATTAACTAAAACCCTTGAATGAGCAGGTGTGTCCAAACTTTTGACTGGTACTGTAAGTATTCACACCCCTGAGCCAATACATGTTAGAATCATATTTGGCAGTGATTACAGCTGTGAGTCTTTCTGGGTAAGTCTCTAAGAGCTTTGCAAACCAGGATTGTACAATAGTTGCACATTATTCTGTCAAGTTGGTTGTTGATCATTGCTAGACAGCCATTTCAAGTCTTGCCATGGATTTTCAAGCCGATTTAAGTCAAATCTGTAACTAGGCAACTCAGGAACATACAATGTTGTCTTGGTATCCACTCCAGTGTATATCTGGCATTGCATTTTAGGTTATTGTACTGCTGAAAGGTGAATTTGTTTCCCATGTCTGTTGGAAAGCAGACTGAACCAGGACTTTGCCTGTGCTTAGCTCTATTCTATTTTTTTGTTCATCCTAAAAAGCCTCTTTAGTCCTTGCCGATGACAAGCATTCCCATAACATGATGCAGCCACCACTATGCTTGAAAATATGAAGAGTGGTACTCAGTAATGTATTCAATTTTCCCCAAACATAAGATTTCTTTGTAGTATTACTTTAGTGCCTTTTTTGCAAATGCATATTTTGGAATATTTTCTGTCATTTAGATTATTATTGTGGAGTAAATACAATGTTGTTGATCCAATTCTCTGTAACTGCTTTAAAGTCACCATTGGCCTCATGGTGAAACCATGAGTGGTTTCCTTCCTCTCCGTCAACTGAGTTAAGAAGGACACCTGTATCTTTGTAGCGACTGGGTATATTGATACACCATCCAAAGTGTAATTCATAACTTCACTAAGCTCAAAGGCATTTTCAATGTCTGCTTTTAGAATTTTTACCCAGCTATCAATAGGTACCCTTCTTTGCCAGCCACTGGAGAACCTCCCTGGTCTTTGTGGTTGAATCTGTGTTTGAAATTCACCGCTCGACTGAGGGACCTTACAGATAATTGTATGTGTGGGGTACAGAGACGAGGAAGTCATTCAAAAATGATGTTAAAGAGTCCATGCAACTTAATATGTGACTTGTTTACTCCTGAACATGTTTAGACTTGCCATAACAAAGGGGTTGAATACTGTGCATTTCAGCTTTACATTTTCAATTAATTTGTAAAAACTTTGTAGGCCAGTAATACAAAAACTCAGTTTAATCCATTTTAAATTCAGACTGTAACACAACAAAATGTGGAGGCACTGTAGGCAGGCTCCCAGCAGGCCCAGTTATTCAGGAAAGCTTAACACGCGTTCTGCCTCCTTTCCGATCATAGCGGCTATTCCTCCACCTAGAACCTAACGCTTCAATATAGTCTAAATGTATGACCTTTTATGTGTTCATAAACAAAACTAGTCACAATGTTTTAAACCACAAAAGGAAGAGAGAGAGAGAGAGAGAGAGAGAGAGAGAGAGAGAGAGAGAGAGAGAGAGAGAGAGAGAGAGAGAGAGAGAGAGAGAGAGAGAGAGAGAGAGAGAGAGAGAGAGAGAGAGAGAGAGAGAGAGAGAGCAGATGGGCTCCCGCATTTTTCAGCATGTTTTTACAAAATTATAGATTTAGAGTTAGATAAACTTGTATTTGTCCGCAAGAACATATACAGGATACTACCCTACACACCATAACCTTCACTCCAAACCTACAACCTGATTTTGTACAAAATTACCTGGAAGGATTTCTACTACCAAAGATTCTTATTTCCAATGTTATTCTGAAGCTACTTTTAAAGCCAGAAGATATCCTCCTCGCAATCTCCAAAATTCAACAGCCACAGGACAACTTTGTTTGGAAATTGTATTTATTTTTATTTAACCTTTATTTAACTAGGCAAGTCAGTTAAGAACAAATTCTTATTTACAATGACAGCCTACCCTGGCCACAACCTACCCTAACAGCGCTGGGCCAATTGTGCACCGCCCTATGGGACTCCCGATCACGGTCGGTTGTGATACAGCAAGGGATCGAACCAGAGTCTGTAGTGACACCTCTAGCACTGAGATGCAGTGCCTTAGACCGCTGCGCCACTCAGGAGCCCAAGGACCAGTTCCCGAAACGTTTTCGTGAAAGAACAGTGGACAGAGGCCTGCTAGCTTTGTTAGCTAGCTAGCTGGGATTTTCTACAAGGAATATGCCTCCCGAATAAAGCTTCTCCCACCTACTCCTGTTCTGACACCTACTCCTGTTCTGACACCTACTCCTGTTCTGACACCTACTCCTGTTGCCTGCTGCACTGCTGCTTGGATTCCACCTGGCGATCTGTTTACTGTCTGCCCTGGCCTGTCTCCCCCTGTCTGGTACAGGGTCCCACGCCACACTCCCCCCTCTCTCCTGAGCTTTCACTTGACTCCAGCACACAAGCACTGTTGGGGCGAGTGACTCTGAACTTACAATGGCTAGCCCCAAGTCGTTCTTTTGCTTTATGCTATTTGCCTCATGACTCCGGTGTGCTTCGTTGACTATGAACTTGCTTGTTTACCCGATCGTGGGACAGACTATGTTTGTTCCCACACTCGGGACTCTGACTCTATTAGTTACACAGACTTTGGCCTCCCATCCCATTCTAACCATCTCTCGCCGGCTTTGTATTCATGTTACCTGATGAAATTGCTGTACAATATGATCTTGTTGCCATTTGATTCACATTCAAATGTCATAGAAAATCCCTGTCCTCTGCCGTGCCCTGATTGTATTACTGCTGATGATATCTGGAAATGTGTATGTACACCCTGGCCTATCTACTGTTGCTACTGTTACTAGCCCCAATCCTGACTTCACTGATTTCTGCTCTCGTAAAAGCCTGGGTTTTCTGCATGTTAACACTAGAAGCTTATTACCTAAAATGTATCAATTGAAAGTGTGGGTTCACAGCTCTAATTCAGATGTGTTGGTCATTACTGAAACGTGGTTAAGGAAGAGTTTTTTTTAACAATGATGTTAACCTTTCTGGTTATAACCTTTTTCGGCAAGACAGATCTCCCAAAGTTGGTGGAGTGGCAATCTTTACCAGTGCTCAGTTATCTCCACCAAGGCTGTCCCCAAACAATTTGATTTGCTGGTTTTAAGCATTCAACTTTCAAATAGCTCTTTGATGACTGTTGCTGGGTGTTATTGTCCACCATCAGCACCGGCCTGTACCCTACATGTCCTAAGCTCTCTCCTGGCCTCTTAGACTAAGTCTGAATTTGTCATGCTAGGTGACCTAAACTGGGCCATGCTTAAACCACCTGACCAAGTCCTAAAGTAATGGTACTCCCTAAATCTTTCTCAGATTATTACCAATCCCTCAAGGTATGACTCCAAACACCCAGAAAAGGCTACTCTCCTTGATGTTATCCTCACACTGCTCAGTGAAACGACCTGTCCTGATTTGTCATACGTAGATGCTTGCTAAAAAACTTTAATGAGCAAGCCTTCCTTCATGATCTGGCCTCTAGAATCAGCTTGATCCCCTCTCTCGTAGAGAATTCAAAACAAGTTCAGCCACTGGTTCGACCGTGATCTGGCAGAGTTCCTCCACCTCAAGAATTCCATTTGGCAAAAGGCTCGGCACACGCATACTCAGGCTGACTGGCTCTAGTTCAGGCAAATGAGAAATAAATGCACTCAGGCTATCCGGAAGGCCAAAGTTAGTTACTTTAAGGAGCAGTTCTCTCTCTGTGGGTCTAACCCCAAGAAGTTCTGGAAAACGGTTAAAGACCTGGAGAATAAACCCTCCTCCTCACAGCTGCCCATGTCCCTAAATGTTGATCAAATCACACAAGACACCGGATAATAATATCAGATTTAACAAACTGACCCTAGCCCCCGGCACAAAGACTATTGCAGCATAGATACTGAAGGCTGAGACAGGGGGGGTCAGGAGACACTGTGGCCCCTTCCGACAATACCCCCGACAATACCCCCAGACAGGGCCAACCAGGCAGGATATAACCCCACCCACTCTGCCAAAGCACAACCCCCACACCAATAGAGGGATATCAACAACCACCAACTTACTACCCTGAGACAAGGCTGAGTATAGCCCACGAAAGATCCCCTCCACTGCACAAGCCCGAGGGGGCGACAAACCGGACAGGAAGTGACGCACCCCTCCAAGGGATGGTAAGGGTAGTTCGTCGCTCCAGTGCATTGCCGTTCACCCTTGAACACCTGGGCCAGACTACACTCAATTATAGGACCTACTGAAGAGATGAGTCTTCAGTAAAGACTTAAAGGTCGAGACGGAGTCTGCGTCTCTCACATGGATAGGCAGACCATTCAAAAAAATTGAGCTCTATAGGAGAAAGCCCTGCCTCCAGCTGTTTGCTTAGAAGTTCTAGGGACAATAAGGAGGCCTGCGTCTTGTGACCGGAGCATAGGTGTAGGTATGTACGGCAGGACCAAATCTGAGAGATAAGTAGGAGCAAGCCCATGTAATGCTGATGATTGATGATGTGGTTGTTACTGACAAGGAGCACTGGCTGAGCTCTTTAATCACCACTGATATACAGTGTTTCTATGATATGGTATATCTATGGAAATGTGTTTGCTAAGTTGTAACTAGGAGTGCAAGCTATTCTGGCTGTGACCTTTCTATAGAGCGTGGTTCCTAAGCATTTTGTGTCATTCAAGACACAGGCCAGCACAGAGGATATTTGGGGCACTCTGCTAATAGAAGCAGGCTGAAGGATTACCTTATAGGTAACAGTCATTCAGTATATAAACTACATGTAAACATTCAATCAGGGTTCCTATGACAAGCTACACTCACCTGGTGGTTTGTTTAGGGAAACTGGATCCGTCTAATAATAAATGTTTGTGTCAACTCTCTGATTGAGCATTGTATTTTCCTTCTCACATCTTAGTTCCTCCAATACCAGAGAAATCATAATTGAATTAAGTCAGGATTCCTATTTGCTATGCCTCATTGCCCTTCCAACATTTCCTCATCTCTCACCCCTTCTAATGCGACTAGCCCCGATGTCCCTCTTTTCCCCCCGCCCCGCTACAAAGTTTCTCCCTGCAGGCGGTCACTGAGTCCGAGGTGCTAAAGGATCTCCTTAAACTTGACCCCAAAAAACATCTGGGTGAGATGGTTTAGACCCTTTCTTCTTTAAGGTTGCTGTCATGGACACTCTTACTGACAGTTGTGGCTGCTTCGCGTGATGTATTGTTGTCTCTACATTCTTGCCATATGTGCTGTTGTCTGTGCCCGATAATGTTTGTACCATGTTTTGTGCTGCTACCATGTTGTGCTGCTGCTATGTTGTGTTGCTACCATGTTGTGTTGTCATGTGTTGTGCCATGCTATGTGGTTGTCTTAGGTCTCTCTTTATGTGGTGGTGTGGTGTCTCTTTTGTAGTCATGTGTTTTGTCCTATATTTTATTTATTTATTTTTAATACCCCGTCACCACAGGAGGCCTTTTGGCTTTTGGTAGGTCTTCATTGTAAATAAGAATTTGTTCTTAACTGACCTGCCTGGTTAAGTAAAGGTTAAATGTATCTGATTGGGCAGCAGGTAACCGAAAGGCTGGTTTGAATACCCGAGCCAACTAGGTGAAAAATAAAAACCTGTTGATGTGTCCTTGAGCAAGGCACTTAACCCTAATTTGCTCCAGGGGCACCGTACTACCATGGAGGACCCTGTAGGTAGGCAGTCATTGTAAATAAGAATTTGTTCTTAACTGACTTGCCTGGTTAAATAAATAAAAACTTCAAAAGTCTCCTGTAGGCTACCTGCGCATATTCATCCAGATTGACATTTGGAGATTGCCAAACCAAGGACTTCGATACTGAGTAGGGAGGGATGTATTTTCTGTTTGTCGAGATACTTAATTGTGGTGTTACTTAATTGTGGTGTTGAAAACACAAACCATGACGATAAGCGTTTCAAGTCGTTAATCGTTATGCAGTTATTAATTGTATATTAGTTGTGTGTGTTGTATTGGCACAGAAACCTGTTGATGGAAAATTCATTGCATATATATTTTATAATTAATTATAATTATAATTATAAATATAACATAAACATTTTGAAAACCTGATTTCCCCCTAGTTGATCATTCCCTGCAGCCGGTTCTGATCGTATTGTAATGAGACAGGCAGGGAGAGTGAGTTCGTCCGTGGAGGTCGGTAAACCCTCAACCTTCTCAGGGGTGCTTTTCTTTTTAGGATACCTTGAGTTGAACCAGCTACCCCCCCCCCCCCCCAGTTTATCTTGGAGTTTGAAGTTGAAACACATTTACAGAACAAATCCTGTACAATTTGGTCAAGAATTACACTAATTACAGTAACAAACTGCATTACAGTAATCTAACAACAATTATTTATGTTAATGAGAAGCTAAAGATGTACTCACTACCATGAAAGAGATCAAAAGCCAGTAGGAGCTTTTTAACCCCATACTGTCTGGTCCCAGCCAAGTCTGTGGAGACAGAGAAGAGAAGGGAAAATTATTTTTTCTAGCAGAAAATTGGATAAACAAACAGAACCAGGTTGTTGTTTTGAATCGTGATTAGGCGGCCTTGAGGGTCGAGTACAGCACAACATTAATTAGTCGTGAATTCTAGTATATACGGCAATAGTGGATCCCATATTGACTGTTCTTGGGCAATTCCAAGTTTTTCTGTCCCGGGTTGCGGTGTGAGTGTGTGTGTGTAGTGTGTAGTGTGTAGTGTGTATGTGTGTGTGTGTGTGTGTGTGTGTGTGTGTGTGTGTGTGTGTGTGTGTGTGTGTGTGTGTGTGTGTGTGTGTGTGTGTGTGTGTGTGTGTGTGTGTGTGTGTGTGTGTGTGTGTGTGTGTGTGTGTGTGTGTGTGCACGAACACAAATAAATGATAGTTGCTCAAAAAAGATATGGAGAGAGAGAGGGGGAAACTAGAGCGAGAGAGAGAATAAGATCGATCGAGGCAGACAACACAAGAGACAGAACAAAACTCATCCTGAAAACTCATCCTCAGAACAGGCATGGTCATCTTAACAGCTTGGAGTAGAAGTAATTTTTTATTATATATATATATTTACCCCTTTTTCACCCCAATTGGTAGTTACAGTCCCATCGCTGCAACTTCTGTACGAACTCGGGAGAGGCGAAGGTCGAGAGCCATGCGTCCTCCGAAACACGACCTTGCCAAACCGCACTGCTTTTTGACACACTGCTTGCTTAACCAGCCGCACAAATGGGTCAGAGGAAACACCGTACAACTGGCGACAGTGTCAGCGAGCATGCGCCCGGCCCGCCACAGGGTCACTAGAGCGCGATGGTACGAGGACATCCCTAACCCGGACGACGCTGGGCCAAGTGTGCGCCGCCTATGTGGCACTCGGGAGGCCAACTTGCAGTAAAAGTTACCTGTAGGCACAGATCTAGCATCAGCATAACCTCCCAGAAACCTAACCTTAACCATAAGGAGGGGAAACCGACCACAGATCAGTGCCTAGGGGGAACTCCATTGAACACCTGCCGAGGACAGCCAGTTAAAGCCCCTGCTCATCTCTGCATGCCAGCTCCAGCTCCTACCCCTACCAGATGGCTGAGGGCAGTGCCACAAGGAGAACAATGCACTTACCTGCTGCTGGCATGGCTTACCCGCCCAACCGCCTGTGCAATGGTGCACAGAGAGAAAAATGGGAATTGTGGGGTGTTACAGAAAAATGCCATTGTACATTTCTGTGGCACCCTCAGGCTTGATCCTGATCCTGTCTTAATACTGTGAGACAACGTCCCTCAGGCTTGATCCTGATCCTCTATGACTACTGTGAGGCAGTGTCCCTTAGGCTTGAACATGATCCTGTCTTACTTCTGTGAGGCAGTGTCCCTCAGGCTTGATCCTGATCCTGTCTGACTACTGTGAGGCAGTGTCCCTCAGGCTTTATCCTGATCCTGTCTTACTACTGTGAGGCAGCGTCCCTCAGGCTTGATCCTGATCCTGTCTGACTACTGTGAGGCAGTGTCCCTCAGGCTAGCATCTGTCGGATCTTTGTTCCAAAGGCACAGTGTTAATGACATACTGTCATGAGCTAAACATACTATACAAGAACACCTCTGATACCGTTTATAAGCCGTACAGTTATAATCCAAGACATCAAGGGAACAGAGACAGTTATTGCTTATATAGCAAGTTTTTCATGTAATGGCCATTTTGGATAAAGTTCTGGATATTTGAACATGACATTGTAGTGTTGCCCATAATCTCAGTAAACTCAGATCTAAAGTCTCACCCAGTTGTTAAGATGCTCGATTAAATTGTAATTTGTCCAAAGCACCAGAGCTATTGCTGCTAACGCTGCTCGTTATATCATGCATCCTGTTGTATCATGACAGAGCTACGGAACCATTTATGTTTACGCAATCTGTCCACAGGAGGTTATGTTGCCAGAAACAAAAACTTTGGGGACACATTGACCTGTGGGGAATGTGGAGAAAAACTGGCCTTCATTCAAGGACACAGTCCACAGAGTATACCACAGGGAACAACCAGAGGGACTAGCCTTAAAAATGGATGAAACTCAAACCAACAACTACATAAATCAAATGACTGCAGCGGAAGAAGATCGTAAAGAGTCAGAGCCGGAGAAAAACTATTAAGAAACCAGTAACCACCCATCAGGATACAAGATGTTAGAATTCACACTCAGTCGTATTCACACTCAGTCGAGCACCGTTAGCCTTGGTTCTTTGAGTGCGTTCTAAATAGCACCTTATTCCCTATTTAGTGCACTACCTGCCTCAGGCAGCCCTCTAAGATGTGCGGCACATTAGAGAGAGAACTCTATTACAGAAATTGAGTTTCAACAAGATGAATGACAGCCCAGTCAACATCAATACTGATATCCGTTGACTAAAATTGGACATAAGTGAATTGCAAGCCATTATAGTCAACAGTGATCAAGTGTTTGGACAAAGACAGCAGGAGAAACACTATAGGGTTTATGGATATAATGTAATATAATATAATAATGTAATATAACATAATAATATAATAATTTAATAATGTAATTATATTATAATAATGTAATATAATATAATAATGTAATATTATAATATAATAATACAATATAATAAGGTAATATTATAATATAATAGAGTAGAATAATATAATAATGTAATATAATATAATAACATAACATAATAATATAATATCATGTAATATAATATAATAATATATTACATATATTATGTAATATAATAATATTATGTAACATAATATAAAAAATATAATAAAATAATAAAATATAATACTATAATAATATAATAATATAGTATAATAATATATTACACTGAACAAAAATATAATTGCAACATGCAAAGGGTTGGTCCCACGTCACCCATTGAGCTTGTTTGGGATCCTCTGAATCGATGTGTTCCAGTTCCCGCCAGGTGCATATCTGTATTCCCAGTCGTGAAATCCATACAATAGGGCCTAATCAATTTCATTCAATTGACTGATTTCCTTATATGAACTGTAACTCTGTAAAATCTTTGAAATTGTTGCATCTTGCATTAATATTGTTGTTCAGTTTATATAGGGATATGTGTGTTGACTTGATGCACTTCCTAGGGACCTCCTGGGTGTTTCTCTCTTTCCCTCTCTCGCTCTTCTCTCTATCACTCTCTTTCGGTCTGTCTCGCTCTCTAAATCTGTCTCTCTCTCTCTCTCTCTCTCTCTCTCTCTCTCTCTCTCTTCTCTCTCTCTCTCAATCTCTCCCTCTCTCTCTCTCAACAAAATAGTTTTTCCCAGGATGAGTTTGAACAGTACTACCCACTCTGTCTTAATAAATAAATAAATAATGTGCCTTCCGTTCTGCATGAGCCTTAATATTTTAGCCACACATTAGCTACTTAACCCCAGCCTTGTAGGCTAATCCCCAGACTATAATTAATTTAACTCTCTGGGCATGTTTCTGTTCCAGCTGGGGGATTCACAGCGCTACAGTATATCTGCTTAACCCATTAGCTCAGTAGCTCAACAACCTCTACACAGAGATATATGGAGACCTTAACATCAATGGGCCATTATCTCTATGACAAGTATGGTATGTAGAGTGACAATACTGTGAATGGACCCACAACTGAGATGGGGCTCTGTCTGTGTAATTCTCATGCAGAGGACAGAGTAAGGCAGTCACTAGCTGGAGAGTCCATCTATAATAAGATCTCACTTTAGAGCAGCAGTAGCAGAAGCAATGTTCCAGGCACATCGCTCGAGACAGGATGGGGATGTGGATCAAGTGGGGCTACAAAGATTACAGTATGTGTAGAGGGGTAGGGACCTCTCCAGAGCCACTTAGGCTAGTGGTTTGGTTTTTAGAAATGTGGGTTAGGGTTAATTTAATTTAATTTAAACCAGAGCCAGACCTGACTAAATGGAAGTGTGCAGAACCATATATATAAAATATTGTTAAAATGTTATTATAATTATTTATTATATCTATCTTCAATATATGACTCTGGAAGTGTGTACGCAGCAGTACACAAAGGGAGTTTTGTACGGGGGACACTGAGTGTAAAAAACATAAGGAACACCTTCCTAACATTGAGTTGCACCCCTTTTTGCCCTCAGAACAGTCTCAAATCGTTGGGGCATGGACTCTAGAAGGTGTCGAAAGTGTTCCACAGGGATGCTGGATGTCCTTTGGGAAACTGTTAAGTGTTAAACACCCAGCAAAATTGCAGTTCTTGACACATTCAAACTGGTGCGTCTGACACCTACTACCGTACCCCTTTCAAAGGCACTTCAATCTTTTGTCTTGCCCATTCACCCTCTGAATGGCACACAATCCATGTCTCAATTGTCTCAAGGCTTACAAATCCTTCTTTAACCTGTCTCCTTCCCTTCATTTAACAGGTGACGCCAAAAAGGGATCATAGCTTTCCCTTGGATTCCCCTGGTCAGTCTTTGTCACGGAAAGAGCAAAACCCTGATTCATAAACCTCTATATCCTCCTCTCCTGTAAACTGTGCCTTGTATCATTTATGTTGTTGCATTGTCGTCGAGAAAGAACCTGCAAGTAAGTATTTTGTTGAATCCTGTAAATGTTTTTGTATCCTGTACATACGACTAATAAAATACAACTTGAAACTCCTCTCCTCCTCTCCTCCTCTCCTCCTCTCCTCCTGATCCCTGATTCATGAACCACTATATCCTCTCCTCCTCGGTTCCAAACAGAGTTCCTCTATTGAGTCCCATTTCAAGTGAATCCATCTCCGCCTGCCCGCCCCATTTTCACATGTGATCTAGCTGCTGCCATTCCCCCAGAATGAGACAGGGCATATATTCAACGACACATCCCCCAGAAACTGGCCTGACAGCATAAAAAAAGATGGAATAATAAAAAATGAATGGAGGGAAAATGGCAACTGTAAGCAATTAACCACAGAATGACTTCTTTTTTATATATAGCTGTGGCTTTATGGGCCCAGAACCTGTTGAGTGTGATTAAAATGGAGCCCTACCAAACGGTGGCGGCGTGCAGCGTTCTGCCGTTCTCGCCGGATGAGAGCTCTTTATTCTAAGTCTCTGTCTGTGAGTCAGATCCAGGTAAATTGAATTTGTAAATTTGGTGCCGCATGCAGATTCTGTATTTAGTAGGATCATACACAGCCATAATCTCCTGCCTGTGTTGGATAGAAGATTTATTTTGTGTTTATATCTCTGTTGGATAGAAGATTTATTTTGTGTTTATATCTCTGTTGGATAGAAGATTTATTTTGTGTTTATATCTCTGTTGGATAGAATATTTATTTTGTATAAAAGAGCTCAGTAACCCGCCTATCCTTTCAATAATAGATACATACATGTATCAAGGCATCCAATGACACAGTCAGCATTTTTATACTAAAGGCCAATACTTATTTTGTCCAATAACACATTTAAGTCCATTTTGTTATAAAAGTCAAATCCTATATTTAAGGGTCATAAGAGCAAAAGCTATTGATCTGTAACCCAATGTGTTCACTCGGCCCTTCTCCCATAGTTATTCTAACAGAGCACAGGCGGTTATTCCCTGCCTGAGCAGGCCAGGTCTGTGTCCCAAATGGCACCATATTCCCTATATAGTGCACTACGTTTGTACCAGGGCCCATAGGGCTCTTTTCAAAACAAGTGCACTATATAGGAAATAGGGTGCCTTTTGAGACACACCCAAGCTCTTTCCTATCCTTTTCCTGCCATTGAGAATGAGCACAGCTTTTATTTTCTACAGAATAGAATGGAAGGCAGGAAAAGAGAGGCAGGCAGTGTCAAGTACTCTGGTGGTGAGACTCTCCAATGCAAGCCATCAGGCGTTTACTACTCCACTTAATTCATGTCACATCGGCACACTATATGGCAACCCATGCATTTCCTTTATAAGCCAGCAGCGGAACGGGTGGAGATGGGGGAATGGAGGGAGTGTTACAGGGCTAGGGAGGGGGAGTAATATGGATAGTGGATAAAGTATGAAAAAGTATAGAGTTTTGTTTTAACAGGAGAAGGCCATGTTGGACAGTGTTTTGGAGCCTGAGGCTCTTCTCGAGCAGCATTGGGTGGAGATTTACAACAGGGGTTTTATGTTTGTGAAGGTGCCTGCTGAGAATCAACAAGCATTTCCTACTTCAACACTTTGAATATGACAACATGGAATACTGTCGGGTCTCGTAGGGCTAACTCCCAGTCCACCCTGTCATAACTCAGACCCATAAGCTTCCTTACACGCCTGTCTGTGTGCTCTGAGTATATAACCTTTAAGCACTCCCTTCTAGAGCGAGGCAATATCTCAAAATGAGCCAGCTTCTTCCATCTCCATTTTCTAAAAATATTTGGGCATTAACAGCTGTCCCGGAATACACTTTTTATTCATGTCAGGCAGAGAACAAAGTCCTGTTGTTAGTAACAGTAGGAATATTTAGGGTATCATTCATTCTTAGTAACAGCGTGCTGCACATGAAAGTATGATCCATTAACACACTCACTAGGAGGAAGTAGTAATGGGCCCTGGTCAAAAGTAGTGCACTAAACGCTGTGGTTGATTGCGGCTCTAACATCTCTGTACACTCTTAGAATAAAAAGCTGCTATCTAGAACCTAAAAGAGTTATTCGGCTGTCCCCATAGGATAACCCTTTGTAGAACGGTTACTGGTTCCAGGTAGAACCCTTTTGGTTCCAGGTAAAACCCACAGAGGGTTCTACATGGAACTCAAAAGAGTTCTACCTGAAACCAAAAAGGGTTCTACCTGGAAACAAAAAGGGTTCTCCTATGGGGACAGTCAGAGAATCCTTTTGGAACCCTTTTTTCTAAGAGTGTAGACTGATTTACATGTGTTTGATTGTATTCAGTGCTTATGACATTGGGACCCCATGGATGCGGTGGAGGTGTTAGAATAAAGAGGAAGATTGACAGTTGTCTGGGGATGTTTTCCTCACTACCTACTTTGTACTGGAACTAGGTAATGTGAACGTGACATACATGTACTTACTTGGAATTCGTTATCTAGACAGTGGTGCCGCTACTCAGAGATTCCAACAATTATATTATATTGTTTACCTGTAAATAGAAAATGTTCCTACTTTCACAAGAATAGTGATTGGAACCGACATGTTAGCTCATTCACAGGTCACACAGAACTACAGCACATTGGTATGTTCAGTGGCGACCCCCCCTCCTTTGACTTTTTCACCAACGTACATTTCATCTGTCAGCGAGTGACATTTACTCCTCTCCTCTCCAAAAGCAGACAGTTGAGGACAGATCCAGAGTGGCGTATTAAATATTGCTGCCAGAGCTTTAGGCCCTTAGACAGGAATAACATCCCAATGATTGTGCAGCAACAACAAAGAAATATGTATTGTCCTATATGTCAGACAACAAGTGCATAATATTGCCATATTTTTTTAAACTTAGAACTGAATTATAAGGTATAGTTTATTATGCCTGTTTCACATAGGTATTACATTATATTAGTTAACAAAATGGTCAGCCTCATAGTGGAACTGCTAAGGTAGTCAGAAATACATAATACATAACAGCACAACAGGTATGACTGAGCTGCCGCTGTCCTAAAGCATTAGGACTGAGGGAGCACATCCAGTCAAACCAAGATAAGGCCTCAGGGTCAAAAGCTGAGGCTCTAGGAGAGATAATAGATCTGTGGACTAGATGGAAGGCCAAAGAGGTCAGAAATCCTTCTTAATCCTAACACTCACTCTTGGGACTCAAACGGAGAGGTTCAAAGCTTCAAAGAGAAAGTGCACAGACATACTCAAGGAGAAATATAGGTGCACAAAGGGAGCGTCTAAGAGGCTGCGGGAAGTGCAGCACTTGGTGAATGGAAGCAAGATTAGTCTGATAAATCAGAGCAGCTAGGAGGCGATAAACCATCAGAAATAGCTCTGTCTCTGCACCCAAAATTCCTATTCCCTCTATAGTGCACTACCTTTGACAAGAGTAATGCACTATATAAGGAATAGGTTGTCATTTGGGACACAGATTATGTGACAGCAGAGAAGCAGACAGAGCCCAGTCAAGTCAATGGAGACGTCAGTCTTCCATGATGCAATATGGCCAAGGGGTAGGCTACACACCAACTAACCTTTTTATAATTTAACTTTTATTTAACTAGGCAAGTCAGTTAAGAACAAATTCTTATTTACAATGACAGCCTACCTACAGGGTCAGCCCCTGGAGCAAATTAGGGTTAAGTGCCTTGCTGAAGGACACATTGACAGGCATAAAAAAAAAAATAGTCCAATGTTCATTCCATGCAAATCTCTTCAACATATATTTTTAAGTACCACTGGGGAACATAAAATACCTGCAAAAGTAGTTTCTGATGCAAGTGAGTGAGCGTGCTTGCAAACCTGGCAGCCACAGCCATGAGAACATTATGACAGATAGAAATTAGGTATGGGAGGAGAAAAGAGAGGCAGCGGTCAGGTTAAAGAGAATTCACAGGAACGGAGTGGTATCGTCTGAGCGTCAGTCAATCAGCATGCCAGCTCCCACCAAACCACATCATTTATTACCTTTCTCTCTCTCTCTCTCTCTCTCAAATTCGCTCTCTGTGTGTGTGTGTGTGTGTGTGTGTGTGTGTCTGTGTCTGTGTGTGTGTCTGTGTGTCTGTGTGACTGTGTGACTACTCCACACACTCATAAACACATTACCGGTGGCTTAACCATCCCATTGTGTATGTTAGGGTTTGTACATTTCTGTATGTTCACACCAAGTTTCCTTCAGAAATGACAGAGACATGAAAGCGGTATAGGATGCTAGTCTATTAGTGCATGTACAATTCAGCTGGGATTCTGACATCAACCTCTTCTTTTGATCGTGCTAAAATGTACAGCTAAAATACACCATTTAAACACCATGATTATAAACCTACATTTCACTTCATTTTATGACAAAACTCATCGTTTTGTCAGCATTTTAATACAACTATTACAGTAAATCTCACTCAAAACGAGTGTCACACCCTGATCTGTTTATACCTGTGTTTTCTGTCTGTCTGTGCCAGTTCATTTTTTTTGCCAAATCAACCAGCGGCTTTCTCCTAGCTCCTGGTTTTTCCCAGTCTCTGTTTTTCTAGTCCTCCTGGTTCTGACCCTTGCCTGTCCTGACACTGAGCCTGCCTGCCTGACCATTCTGCCGGCCCTGACCTCGAGCCTGCCTGCAGCCCTGTACCGTTTGGGCTCTGACCTGGTTAATGAACTCCTGCCTTTTGCCTACCCCTTGAACTATAATAAATATCAGAGCTCAAACCATCTGCCTCCTGTGTCTGCATCTGGGTCTCGCCTTGTGTCGTTATAACGAGTGATGGTCCCAAAACTGTTAATGTAGCCTGGTTCTGGTTCTGTAGCTCTGTTCGTTGTCAGGGCAACACAGACCGTTCAGCTGCATTGGCACCAGTTGGGACAGAGTCAGCTTAGAAGACAGCCCAGCCATGGACCCTTCTTCCTGGCCAAATAATCCTCATCATTAATCACACCCATAAAATAAAACATTTAACCTATTTGCCACATGTTCAATCACATGTTGTGTCAAAGGTCAACACAACATTCTTTAAATACATCCCCAGTCATCTGATCTGCATTCATTATTAGGATTCTTAACTGGGAATAGAAAGAATCCGGTTTCTATAGCAGATTCGTCAGTCACACGAGATCAGAGAACGGAGCTGCCACCTCATTCCCAGTCCTGGAACGTGGCCACGTTGAAAGATTTCCCAAATCATTAACGAACAGCGCCAGCAGCACATTCTTCCCCAGTTTAATTGGGCCTTAATAATGGATCTAATTCCATCAAAATATAATAATTGATTGCGTTCTAATGGCCTGTTCTTTTTCTATGGTGCTAGCGTCCCCTATTCACTGTTGTACATTCTGTCATATCGACCCCTACTGGTGACATAAGAGGAACTACATGTGACGATGACACTGGAGGGAAAAATCTATTATTTACTTGATTATTGCTATGCCTTTCCGAGCCATGTTCTCATTCACAGTAAAGCATAATGGGAGAGCGGCTTTTGATCACCACAGCATTCCCCGCAGCCTCAGATGTCTGAATGGGGACGTTGTGTCCCAGAAGACTGGCTGACTTGCCTACTTAAATAAAGGTAATAAAATAAACAAAATAAACATTTTAAATAAAAAAGAAGAGAGCAACATCAGAAAGAAAGAGGAGGACATTTACCTCTATAGTCTTAGACAGAACACTAAAAGGTAATAGAGAGTTAGTAAGCTTGTGTTTGGACTGCATACTTTTCATCCAGGATTCTTTAATGTAATAATGAGAAAGGTTTTTGTTTAAGACATTCCGTTTAAGAAATAGCTTCCACATGAGAAGGGGAGAGAGAGTGAGAGAGAGGGAGAGGGAGAGGGAGAGGGAGAGGGAGAGGGACATCCACACAGTTGCATTCCCTGTGTCCAAAACAACCCTTAAAGAAATGGCTTCCACGTGAGAAGGGTAGAGAGAGAGGGAGAGAGAGGGAGAGAGAGGAATAGAGAGGGAGAGGGAGAGAGATAGAGATTCACAGTGAAGCCAGACACATCCATACAATTGCATTCCCTGTGTCCAAAACAACCTTTAAATAAATGACTTCCACGTGAGAAGGGGAGAGAGAGAGAGAGAGAGAGAGAGAGAGATAGAGAGAGAGAGAGAGAGAGAGAGAGAGAGAGAGAGAGAGAGAGAGAGAGAGAGAGAGAGAGAGAAAGAGAGAGAGAGAGAGTGAGAGATTCTCAGTGAAGCCAGACACTTCCATACAGTTGCATTCCCAAAACAAAACAACCCTTTTAGTGAGGTGGATCCTGGTGTGATCTCATCTGGCTCTGGCGACTGACAGATAACACGCCTAAAATCCAAACATGCGCACAACAATCATAACACTTTTTACAGTACCTTTTTAAATGAAATAACTATAATAATCATACTTGGCAAATTGTAATTCAAATGTAATTAAGTCATGAGCACTGGGACTGTACATGAAAGATAATTAACGTCACTTTGGTCATTGAAATGTATCTTTCTAGAAATACTGCACGCCTAGCTCTACTCTCTCTCGCCACCTGATAGAATTACCACAACTGGCCTAGTAGCAACCACTTAGAGAGCAGAAAGGGAAGAGTCTGGACAGTTATGTAAGGTCTAAATTACCCCACTATTAACTAATCACTAGATGGGTTCTGGCCTAATGCTTTTTATGGGTGGTAAAGCAATCTGCAGTGGATCTTTTAGGCTAATTTCCCAGAGCTGTCTAAGGTGAGATACACTGCACAGATTCAACTACGATGTTTCCTTTTATGTGGAGATCTGAGGCAAACAAATTAAAAGGACTTTGTTGATTTTATATTTTATATTATAAGGCTGTGTGGTCCGATGTTATGTGAATGTGAAATCATTACGTTTAGACATTTTAATCAGTCTTAAAGCATTTCTGTTTCTGATGATACTGTAGATGCAAATAAATCAGGATTATTTAGCAGTGTTGGGAAGTCTCAGGGGACATTTGATTCTAGAAGTGAATGGTGAAGAATGGCCATCCGTTGTGTTGCATTGATTAGAAGAGAAAGCAATAAATCCTTCTCAGCCAGAAGGTGTTTGGTGTTCACCAGCAGGCCAGTGCATTTTTCTTTATTTGTATTTCTTGCAATAAAACAACTCTGCAAGTGTGACAGAAGTAGCGCTTATCTTTTTAAGACATCATAAATCCATTTTTCTCCTCACATTCTTCCATTGGCACTAAAATATATGTTGGATGGTCCAGGAAAATGTTGATAACCATATGAAAACACTTCCCTGGTCGTGAGTCTGTGACTTGGCATTAAGGTGAGCATGCCACAAGTGAAATTATGTCAATCTAGACTTGAACCAAGTTTTGTACGTCTTTATATATCACAGACACGTTGGGGTGTTTTTGAGAGTTTGATAGGCTGCTAATGAAATTTCATGAACTGCTGTAGAATATAATTTTTTTGAGACATTTGGTAGGAGTTTCTGCCTGGAGTTACATAGTTAGTCTGAGGGAATGTGCATTTTATTACTATTTAATTAGCTGGTATGATTTAGAATGGATAAAAGAATTTGTTTAAAAAATCTATGAAAAATAACAATGGTCATTCATTCTATATTGGCAAATCCAAAACAGTGTTTTCCTAATTATTTCAAATTATTTGACTCACTTTTATAAAGTACAGCATATTACTACAAATAAAAAAATGTATATGGCCATTCCATCTATTATGGCAAATTGAAAACAGCATATTCCCAATTCTCTCCAATTATTTCACTGCCTTTGATTGTAGTAGCGTTTAGTACAACCAATTCAAATGAACGTAAAACATGTCAAGAGCTTTAGAAGAATTTATAGAAGAATAAATCACGAAAAAAAGCCGGTAGAATTAACCCAGCCTTTCTATATATGACAATCCATCTGTGGATCATAACTCATGAGCTTTGATATCCTCCTTTTTCAAGGAAAACTCGCTCACATTCTTTTAGTGTGTGCTTTCAATTATCACCAGGAGGGAAGACCTTTCCCAAGAATCCCTTCTTACCCTCCCTCTCTTTCCATCTCGAAGACAGAGTGATGTGCTTTTCTAATGTTCCCTTCTTTTTTCTCCTCTGTCACTCCTCATCTCATCCTGGCAGTGAAAGGCAAAGACAGGCAGTCAGCAGATATCATTATCTATCAACATCATGAGAAAACTCCCTCATTGTAATCAAAGGTTCTATCTCTCTGAACATGGCAGACATTTTGAAAAAGTTTCAAAAGTTTCTCGAGAACTTTAGATTTTCAATACAGTTTTAATACAGTTTAGTAGCTAATGAGATAGCATTAACGGAGTTTTAAAGAGAACAATTTGTAATGTGAATCAAACGTACCAACATTTTGTCAAATGCTGAATAAATTCAAAAAATATTAATCAAAAGAACAAAACAACTTGCTGAGATGCAGTGTAGGCGAGATTCATATCCAAATATATACCAAAAGAGAATTGTCCTGAATGAAAAATTCCTACTTGTATTGTAGTGTGTCAGTGTACAGAGAGGACACTAGTTATTTAATCACGAGCCCCCCGTCTCTCGTTAAATAGTTCACTGAGAATCACGCTCTGGTTCTGGGACGGAGAACTGAAGCCGGGCCGCTATATTGCTCTGACAGCTTGTTTAACGGTAGCCGGGGGCCTGTTTGCCACTGACTATGGTTAGTAATGCTCAACAGACCCTTTTATTGTTGGTTGTTATCTAAGGCTGAGTTGATGCCTGTTAGAGTTGCATTGTAGAAAACAATTTATTTTAATTGTTTTTAACCAATTCTTAAAACAATACATTTATCAAGTATAGAGACTATATAGAGATTTTATACCACAGCACTGTTGCATAATTTCCATTTTTATTTTGGTGGAGATAATTCCACTGTGTAAACAGTGTTCACATAACATTAGCCTAAATTAGATTACAATTGATAAAGTATACAAAACGTTTCAATAATATTTTTGTACATTTGATAAAATGTCTTCAGTATCCAGAAGAAATAGCCCCCACACAGACAGGAGATTAAGAAGGTTTAACAAAGAATATTGAATATTCGTCTACCTCTCAAATGGCACCCTATTCACTACATAGTGCACTACTTTTGACCAGAGCCCTATCGGTCCTTGTCAAAAGTAGTGCACTATACAGGCCCTAGGGTTCATAATCAATAGAATAGAAAAATCCCATCTGGGGATGATTGTCCCTGTGTTCCTGTCATACCTTATGACATAGAAGAACTATAGGCTGCTGCACAATAGTGCCAAAATGACAGTTCCGTATAGGTGGCCAGGGAAAGCACAATCAATTAGGAGTAGGAAAATCAATTCCCTTGGAGGGATTATCCTGACCGAGAGACTTGGAAAGGAGAAGCATGATCAGTCAGAATTATAAACGTCTCACAATTGTTAAGGAATCTCTGAGAGAAAAAAAAATGGTAGTATGAATTAAAATTTGCAACCAGAGAGTTATTCCAGTCTCTCTGATAGAGACTTGTGTAAGACCTTTACTTCGCCACTATGGCCTATTTATTGTCCTACCTTCCTAACCTTACTACATTTGCACTACATTTGCACACTCTGTACATAGATTTTCTATTGTGTTATTGACTGTACGTTTGTTTATTCCCATGTGTAACTCTGTGTTGTTGTTTTTGTCGCACTGCTTTGCTTTGTCTTGGCCAGGTCGCAGTTGTAAATGAGAACTTGTTCTCAACTGGCCTACCTGGTTAAATAAAGGTGAAATACATTTTTTTTAAAGTGGTAAAACAGTGGGGAAGCCTTTTAGTTAGGCAAAGTCTTGTTCTTATGGCTGGAATTAGAACTAAGCTTTACATTCTGACTGTGTCAGTGTTTTCCTCAGTTTTATCAGAGGCTGACAGATCCGTTGTGCCATTTTCATTCCAACCTCATGATATACTGTACAGTATGTAGATGTATGACGCATAGAACATCTGCTCATTAATCAAAAGATATCTATGGTCGACATCCTCGCAACAGAGATCTCAAACAATCTGCAGGCAGATTTCAACCCTCCCACTGGGCACAGAGGTTATTTCAGCATCCAGTTTTGGTTTACATTTGGTTGAGTTGTCAACTAGCGTTAACTTAACGTGAAATAAACCAAACATTACACCATGTCATTGGATTTAGGTTGCATTTTTTTTATCCAATCAGTTTTCTACCTTGATTCAACATCATCACATACAATTGTTTTTGTTGTAATGACGTGGAAACAACGTTGATTCAACCAGTTTTTGCCCAATGGGTCTGGACTCCTGCAACTCTCTGTTGGCTGCCATCAAACCGCCACAACTTATCCTGAATGCTGGAGCACGCCTGGTGTTAAACCTTCCCATGTAACCCTGCTCCTCCGCACACTGACTTAAGCTTGCATCCACTTCAAGACCATGGTGCTTGCCTACATAGCAGCGAGGGGAACTGCCCCTCCCTCCCTTCAGGCTAAGCTCAAACCCTACACCCCAACCTGAGCACCTCTGCCACCTCAGGTCTCTTGGCCCTCCCACCCATACAGGGGGTCAGCTCCCGCTCAGCCCAGTCCAAGGCACCCCAAAGCTGGAACAAGATTCCCCTAACATCAGGAAAGCAGAGTCCCTACCCATCTTCCGAAAATGTCTTAAGTATCTTAAAACATTCTAAATAAATCCCCTCTGCTCTCTCCAGGTGAACAGGACCATCCCCTCTTCTTTCTCCTCTCTTTTCTCACATTTCCAAATGGCAGGGGAGGCAATCCCCAAACAGTGCGAGAGAGAGAGAGAGAGAGAGGAGAGAGAGAGAGAGAGAGAGAGAGAGATACTTTGTCTAAGAGAGCTTGTGTGGCTTCCATATAGAATGCAAGCATTTTTAAAGTCTTGAAAGATGAGGTGCCTCACTGATAACAAATATGTGCAGGTGTCCATGAAGGCGATGAAAGCTCTAAAGAAATTCTCTGGCACAAACAATTGTGTTTCCACAAAGGCTCAAATGAACATACTCAAAAACAACAAAAAATCCCATTAACCACAAGAATGTGGCTGGATTTCATTACAGCTTGCTTATGGTCATCTGCTCACTGAACATAAGCATTTTAGATTGGATACATTAGGTGCATTGTATCAATCTTGGAGTATGAATGTGTGGTTGCTGCATCTGTACATACAAACTGCCTCTGTGCAGGAGTGTATTCATCCCTATGAGAAATAATGGCTAGGCTGGGTTCTGAGTGTGTCCATCATGTTTTTATGATAAACAGAAAATGGCTCAAAGTAAATTTAGCAGAAGCTCTTACTCAGAGTTAGTGCATTCACTAACTTGTGGGAATCGAACCCACAACCCTGGCGTTGCAAGCGCCATGCTCTAACATCTGAGCTACACAGGACTGAAAAGTCACAGCAATGCATTGAACTCCCTCATTTCGAGTGCATTACATCTGAATCATAGCTTATATGTCTACTCTGATAAGCTCTGCATAGGATCAAGTGCGATCGCAACACTCTGCTATTCACACAACTATACTGTACACCAGCTCCACCTGTTGATACAGTCGGGGTGTTTAGTAAGGCTGGGAATTACCAGGGACCTCACAATACGATATTATCACAATACTTTGGTGCCAATATGATATGTATTGCGATTTTCACGATTCTATATGTTTAATCTTTACATGTGTTATTGTTTTTACCATCGAGGACCACTTTGGAAACAAGCGTTTTAATTAATACTTTGAAGTGATATCCTCTGGGTCCACATTGTACATTTTGTTCCATATGTCTGTTACCCAAAATAAATTCAATTCAATTGTGATTCGATACTGTGATTTCATTCCGATTCGATGTTCGAAAACATATTGCTCACCATGTATCTGCTGCAGAGGGACAAGAGAGATACATTAGAAAACGAGTTTTGGAATGAGAAAACGAGTTTTGGAATGAGAAAACGAGTTTTGGAAATAAAAGTGATATAAACAAATTGGTTCCCTATTTAAAAAGAAGATGGAGAACAAGCTATGAAGGAACAGTTTTTGTGAAGGTACAGCCAACTAGCGCAAAAAATAATATTGCGATATTTTCAAAACTATACAATACCCTATATCATCAAAAATAATATATCGATATGTAACTGTATCGATTTTCCCCCTTGACTAGTGTTCAGTATATTATTGACACTGTAGTATAGGAGAGTAGGGGAAAGTTGCATTTCGCCCACTAATGGTTAAAGTTAGGAATGAAGGAGGGGAAGCTGATCCTAAATGTGTACCTAGGGGAAACTTCTCCCTGGAGCGAACTTTAGGTAGTCACCGCGCGGGCAATCACTGGAAATTGTTCACAGTTTAGGGTTGGGGAGAATTTGCGCACCGGGACTATCCAAAAATAGACCCAGAGAGAACAGCTCCTCTTTGTGTTGGAGGAGCTTAATGGATAAGGAAATGTTAAGAACATATTTCATCACGGTGTCATTTCATGGGAAGGTCGAAGACAGACGATCGTGTTGCTCCAAGAACATGAGTGATATGCACTAATTTGACAGAACACTTACACATGTAATGTAAAAACCACATCATATAATTGCTAACTCTGTAAATGTCTTTACTATGTTAAGGGGACTTAATAATTGTATGTGGGAGCAGCTGCATCCACACATCCACGAGAACAAGTATGCGAAAGGGAGCTGTATTCTCTCACACTGGCTTCATGCACTAAACTGTGTATTTTCTCATGGAAAAAACTGCACAGGTCATTCTGGCTGGCTAACGTCTTGACTTTGATTTTACTAGGTCAATAAACACTTACATTGTACATTTTAGTCATTTAGCAGACACTCGTATCCAGAGCGATTTACAGTTAGTTAGTGCATACAAGATGAGGTTGCACAAAAGCAAGTCTTACACACGACCTACACTACACAAAAGGCCTGTTGTCCCCACAACAACGAACACATTTCAATCCCATTTAATTTAAAATGGGATTGAAATGTGTTAGCTACAGTCTGTGATTCGAAAGACAACAGCATGGAAGAAGGGACATTACTATTGAACAGATTCTTTATCCCAGACAGTACCTTTAAATGGACAGCATTTCTATTTTCTACTGGAAACAATTATGACAAGTATCATTGCTCTGTCAAATTACCCTGTGGAATAAGTGGAGTGTTGTAGACAACAGAGCCGCAGCCTGAGACAGACAGAGAGAGGCAGAGTGGCGTACATGAACAAACCAATGAATAAAACATGAAGCATTAGTTTAATACATAGCTCAGTCTGTATACATTGCTGACCTCCGTTGACAGAGAGCTCTTAGTTACATATGTCTTTGTGTCCTGTGTCCTCGCCTGTGTGGGTGGGGTGGTGGAGGGGTAGTGTGTGTGTTTCAGGCACACACACACACACACACACTACACCTCCACCACCCCACCCACCCACTCCTCCCTCTGCTGTCCTGTCAGTCTGGCATATTTGCTGCTCTGTCACTGATCGGACAGCTGATGTATTACTCCCCAATCTCACAGATAGAAAAAGCAACCAGACATATGCAACTGAGCTCGAATCGTGTGTGTGTTTCTGCGTGTTTCTGACAGTATCCCATAATATCTGTGCACATCGCCTCTTCAGCCCATCATCCAGTCTCAAATCAATGCCCGTTCCGACAGACAGATAGACAGTTAGACGGACAGACAGAGGGTAATACATTTCCTTAAACTTGATTACATTAACAGAACTCATCTATTCAACGAGGCATCACATCCGGATATAGCCACAATAGCCGCCTGGGCACTTTCTGTCCATTCTCTGGTCAAAAATAGTGCGCTATGTATGGAATAGGGTGCCATTTTGGGACATAGCCTTACTGATTCTCTAGAAGTATGGATTTGACATAAATAGCCTATGGAATGACATCATTGATTGTTAATGATCTTCTTCATAAATATGCTACAGCAATGTATAAGGGGAATGGTTCCAGACTGTGTCACTGCAGTTCTCTTCTCACTATCAAATCGTCTGAGTGGACACGTTGTGGTGCTTAAATAATACCACACTGATTCTAATTTAGCCTGGTGGTTGACTACGTTAGACTTTTTGTACAGCTTTCTGCCTGTGAGACACAGTCTCCCCAGTCCCATTCACGTCTCCTTTACACACTCCTCGTGAGGGGAAAATGTGCTCCATTAGGCACAATGTTTAATGCTCAACTGGCTATGTTGATTCACATCTAAATGGTACTGCTAAAAACACCGAACTGATTATACTTATAAATCGGCCTAGATGACTGAGAGGGAAACTGGCTATACAGTATGGTATGGGAAAGCGACATTGTAGGCTAAGCAATGTTTTCTGCATAAGCTTTGGGAGAATGTCTTGAATCAGCGTATTTCACATGCTGAAACAGAAATCTAGAATATGTTTCAACAGCATTAGTCTATTTGGGAGGGATGGGTGTAGACTTATTATTATTTTATTTTAAAAGTCAATATAGCATTACACTGTGTGATTTGTATTGGCTATGATATTAAATAAATGTCACATTCCTATAAACCATGTTAACCTGTTCAAGAACGATTGCTTGATATGGTCAACGAAATATGCAATCCCATTGACTAATGACTAATGAGTGTAGGGAGCTCATCAATCAGAACCTACACATATGCCCTTTTATGGTCACGGATAAATTCATAAAACATTTACCATTGTGCTTCTTTGGTGTTTATAACATTGTATTTCCTTGGTCTCATTCTTGCCATATCAGCCAGTATTATGCACAGAGTTGATGGAAGCACAAGCTGTACAACGGAATATGGGGGCGCAATTTATTTATGTAAAATTGCTAAATTGAACAGTGATGACTGTTGATTGGCAGGCTATACTATTATTATTTTCATTTTATTAAACACATTTTAAGATTGTGACAGTTACGTTAAAAGAAGTGAATGAATCCAAATGGAATTAAATAAATGCAACAACATAATTGAAAGCTCTTACCTTGCTAAAAAAAAATGGGTTGAAAGATTGAAATTCTGTAAAGGGTCCAATAATGATGTTTTTCAGAAGAGCCCGGTTGTGCACCCTAGGTAGACAGAAAGCTTATTCTGAGACTGACTTCCATCGTCCGTGATCCTATTTAACTCAACGAAATGTCAATTTACAAGATTTTGTCACCCGGAGAAGCAATATCCACTCGATACATAATAATAATTAAATCAATCAAGTGCAACAATTGCCATTGTTGATTTCATTGCCGCTATGAAAGCTACTTTTTATGACTGACGCGCGGTTTACCGTTTTTGCCGTAAACCCGTCACCAACCGGTAATCCAAGTGCATCTAACTGCCTCCTGTTTGCGGAGTTCCTCCTAGGATTGTGACTGCCTGGTAGGTTTCAGCACTCTGTTAAAGACACACAGTGGCAAGGCGCGAGCATCTCAGTGTGCGCTTTCTTCTGAATGGCGCTCTTGACACAATTGATGGAGTCTTAAAAAGGACATTCCACGCTCAGGTTACAATATGGGATGGTGCTGGGTGACCGTCCTCGGTGACGTAATATACGTGCAACCCAATTGAAATTAAGATTCCCATCGGCTGATTAATGCTGTCGTTATCATCTTTCTCCTCAATGGATCTGGTAGGCTATCCTATAAAACATGTGATTGGCTATTGATTCATTGAGAAAATGTTGAACATGACTTTCATATATAAAATGGAAATATTGTTTTTCTTTTCACATGGATAGGTGTAAGGTGTATAGTCGGGTTCCACTGAAAACTAGGCACAAGCAGCATAGCATCCTGAAAATACAGTGGTAAAAAGGAGTCGCAGCAGAAATCATCATCAACATCATCGTTACCACCACCTTTTTCCTCCTCCTCCTCCTACTCCTCCTCCCCCTCCTTCTAATCTGCTAAATCAAAAGCCCCAGTTCAAGACATTTGGAAAAAGTCTCTGTTCTTTTTTCTTTTCTATACCAACCTCCTTAGTGCACTTCCTGGTGTTTGACTAACGTCAATGTCATTACAGCTTTAGCATTTATCCGTCTGTATTCTACACATGCACACACACACATGCGCACACCCACACACACAGAGAGGGGGTTATAGGGGCGTGAAGCTGCATATTTATAACATATTATTATACTGAAATGCATGATGGTCTTGTCATCTCTAAGTCTCATCTCTAAGTCTCAAACAGCAGCGATACACAATGCTGAAAATATAGACATTTAATTCACTGGGGAGAACGCGGTGGGCGAACAATCTTTTCATGTATGTTTTTTATTCTTCCAGCTTTGAAAATAACTTCTGCTACATGTGTATGGAGGGCCTAAAAAATCCACCATTGCAACACCAACACTACCTCTATGCTTGCAACCTCCACCTCCTATCTATCCAAGTAGTAGTAGGCCTACCTAATATAGAATACCTACTATCAGCTGGTAAAGATGAATTCCATGAGGATGAGCTCCTACAGTACATGTGCCCACAACTCAGTGAAGATGCCTTCCACCACCACTCTCTTCCAGCCACACCTGGAACTCCTAAACAGACATACAGACAGACAGATATACAGTGGGGAGAACAAGTATTTGATACACTGCCGATTTTGCAGGTTTTCCCACTTACAAAGCATGTAGAAGTCTGTAATTTTGATCATATGTACTCTTCAACTGTGAGTGACGGAATCTAAAACAAAAATCCAGAAAATCACATTGTATGATTTGTAATTAATTAATTTGCATTTTATTGCATGACATAAGTATTTGATACATCAGAAAAGCAGAACTTAATATTTGGTACAAAAACCTTTTTTTGCAATTACAGAGATCTTGACCAGGTTTGCACACACTGCAGCAGGGATTTTGGCCCACTCCTCCATACAGATCCTTCAGGTTTTGGGGCTGTCGCTGGGCAATACGGACTTTCAGCTCCCTCCAAAGATTTTCTATTGGGTTCAGGTCTGGAGACTGGCTAGGCCACTCCAGGACCTTGAGATGCTTCTTACGGAGCCACTGCTTAGTTGCCCTGGCTGTGTGTTTCGGGTCGTGGTCATGCTGGAAGACCCAGCCACGACCCATCTTCAATGCTCTTACTGAGGGAAGGAGGTTGTTGGCCAAGATCTCGCGATACATGGCCCCATCCATCCTCCCCTCAATACGGTGCAGTCGTCCTGTCCCCTTTGCAGAAAAGCATCCCCAAAGAATGATGTTTCCACCTCCATGCTTCACGGTTGGGATGGTGTTCTTGGAGTTGTACTCATCCTTCTTCTTCCTCCAAACACAGCGAGTGGAGTTTAGACCAAAAAGCTCTATTTTTGTCTCGTCAGACCACATGACCTTCTCCCATTCCTCCTCTGGATCATCCAGATGGTCATTGGCAAACTTCAGACGGGCCTGGACATGCGCTGGCTTGAGCAGGGGGACCTTGCGTGTTCTGCAGGATTTTAATCCATGACGGCGTAGTGTGTTACTAATGGTTTTCTTTGAGAATGTGGTCCCAGCTCTCTTCAGGTCATTGACCAGGTCCTGCCGTGTAGTTTTGGGCTGATCCCTCACCTTCCTCATGATCATTGATGTCCCACGAGGTGAGATCTTGCATGGTGCCCCAGACCGAGGGAGATTGACCGTCATCTTGAACTTCTTTCATTTTCTAATAATTGCGCCAACAGTTGTTGCCTTCTCACCAAGCTGCTTGCCTGTTGTCCTGTAGCCCATCCCAGCCTTGTGCAGGTCTACAATTTTATCCCTGATGTCCTTACACAGCTCTCTGGTCTTGGCCATTGTGGAGAGGTTGGAGTCTGTTTGGTTGAGTGTGTGGACAGGTGTCTTTTATACAGGTAACGAGTTCAAACAGGTGCAGTTAATACAGGTAATGAGTGGAGAACAGGAGGGCTTCTTAAAGAAAAACTAACAGGTCTGTGAGAGCCGGAATTCTTACTGGTTGGTAGGTGATCAAATACTTATGTCATGCAATAAAATGCAAATTAATTCTTTAAAAATCATACAATGTGATTTTCTGTATTTTTGTTTTAGATTCCGTCTCTCACAGTTGAAGTGTACCTATGATAAAAATTACAGACCTCTACATGCTTTGTAAGTAGGAAAACCTGCAAAATCGGCAGTGTATAAAATACTTGTTCTCCCCACTGTACATACATACAGACAGGACAGACAGATGGACACACACATAGGCAGTGTGATTGCCAGGCCACAAAAAAAAGAAACAAATACTAAACAAAATTGTCTATACTACATGCACACTGTATAGTGTGCACTAGTGTACGAAAAAAAAAGTATGAACATGTATGCAATAACAAACTGTAAGTCGCTCTGGATAAGAGCATCTGCTAAATGACTAAAATGTCAAATGGAATGAAAAGCTTTCAAATAGTAGTGCCCTAGCTCTCGAGAACCCAAGGCCATACAGCACTAGAGTCATGCAAAGGCCTAGTACCTGTAGTGCCCTTGTTCTTGAATAGCCACATACCACCAGAGTAACTTCAGTGCATCATATCTTGCTTGCTGGCTGCAATAGAAATTATATAATTGTGTGCGTTAGCTAGCTAGCTAATTGTCTCAATGCATCTTCTAAATGTGACTTTCCTAGTTAAAGGTTAATAAAAAATAAAAAATAAAATATAATGTTGAAATTACAAGACACAGAAGACACTTACCTAAAGGTGTTTCCGATGTCCTCCTTGTTGTAAAGGTAACATTATCTAGCTAGGCTAGTCAGTCCCAGTGTGGGCTAGCTAGCCAGTAGCCACTGAGCCAGTTAGCAGAAAATACTGATGCCTCTCAGCATTGCCAGGTAGCTAGCTAGCCATCTAACATTGCTGTACTGGCTATCGTTTTAAGCTGCTAGCTGGGATATAAAACATTTGGATGAACTGTCACTCCAAAACCTGTTGACCAATAGAGACTCATCATCTATGCCTCCCACTAAACCCCGCCTACATGGAATGAATGTGCCAAAATTTTGCAAACACAAAAAAGGGAGCGAACGCAAAGGGCAGGGTAACTTACCAAAGATAGAAAACATTGCAGGAAAAGAGGGAAGTGTTTAATCACAATCACATTGTCATTTAAATTGTTTCACTGCAATAATTTTGCATAAATTTACAATTAATTTGTTCTTACCTTTCAAAATGTATTTCCTTGCGATATAACTTGTTTTGCTTTCAACATCATTATTTTTGTTTACAATACTAAGAATGTTCTAGAATAAAAAAGGTTAGCTTGATATTAAAGAATTGACACATGTCAAATTAAACTCCCATCTCCTATTGATGCTTTTAATACACACTTCGTATCAGTGATGCCACAGTGTTCATTTAACAAGGTAGAGAAAATTAATTCCTGGGATGCGTTTCGATATGGCAATCTATTATCTACAGAGTGCCCTACATTTGTCCATTAGAGGCCAGGGAGAGTTGGTATTTAAAAGGGCAATTACATCTGGATGAAGGTTTAGGCACAGTGTGAAACACTGAGCCAAGCTGTCCTCACTTAACCCTTCATCAGGCAGCATACTCTTAGAAAGCCAAAGTTCCACTAGTTACCACAGCCACAAAGTCAAAATTAAGGAAAACTAAAATTATCATTTTGTTCTTAATTTAAGGTTAGGGTTAGGCATATGGTTAGCAGTGTGGTTAAGCCACCCACTGGTTTCTAAGTTTTAATACATATGAGTGGGCCACAGTGACCTTCACAAGCAAGGGAGAGATGTTTAGCCAGCTTAAGCCCATCATGGCCATTGTTTGAGCCAGGTAGAGAGGAAATGGAACCAGTTGGCACCTGTTTCACGAGGAGATGCTAAATTTCAGGCTCTAATGTCACAGGCATCAATTGTCTGGATCCACAGAGAGGATCCCTCTGGCAAAATCTGGAGACTTCCTCCAACTCCTCCAATTTCCATCTTTGGTAACAAATACGTCTGTAGATTGTGTTGACTTCACAGGTCCTTGATTCTGGAATGGCTCAAAAATGACGGATGCCCACACAGATTCAGACCTCCTGTCACGTTCGGGTGTGTAGAGAGACCAAGGCGCAGCGTATCCATAGTTCGACATCTTTATTTAACGAACTGACGAACTATACAAAATAACAAATGATATATATAAAGATACACGTAACACGACACGAGACAATATACAACATAACAATGAACCACGCCAACGGAGTGGAACACAGACATATAAGTAAGATCCCTAATTAGAGGTAATGCATAGCAGCTGCCTCTAATTAGGGATCCTACACACACACACCAGACAGAAATAGAAATGATAGATCTGCCAGACTCTGACCATAGAAATATAGAGAAGCAAAGCTTCTCTATGGCCAGAGCCTGACACCTCCCAAATGTGTTTATCAAAGCCACAATCTTAAGACCTGCAGGTCTACTCACAGCGGGGTAAGTGCTGTCACACACATCACGTCACTGTCATATGAGACATTTTACTTTCTTCCAAGAACCTTTAAAAAAAAATGTAGAGCCACAGAGTTCAATCCCATCAGCTGGAGAAGACCTTTATGGTCTGACTTATTGTGTTTACACAATGAAACTCACATTTTGGAGTGCCAATACTGTGGGACACATTCTATTTGCTGTAGACCTACTACAACTCAACTCCAGAAACTGTGGTGCTAGAAGCATATATGTCCATAGGTTGGAGGCACTCGGTCTCCCATGGTGCCAGGCCAGCATTTTGTGACCATTCCTCTGAGCTTTGCTCCATTGGCAGAATAACGTTTTGTTTGATTTACAGAAGAAGGATGGTCCCACGTCTCTCATCTGCATACGCTTTGCTTATTCAGGGGGTTCTAAGTTCAGCTCTCAGGAGGTGGAGCTCTACAGCAGCCTCAATCAACAAACCTAACAAAAAATATTACTGTATTAAGACACAGAAATCCAATAGCGCCAACGTGTTTACCTGCCAAGTCTGCTGAGAATGGATTACATTTCTTTTTGACATAAAGTTATTAACCTTTGGAGGCTGCCGCGTGGAGTGCACAGATTGAAATCTTTTTTGCTTTACTTTGTAAATGTGTTGGAAAATACATCAGGTTAAAGAAATGTGTGGCTGTGTGTCTGTATTCAGGGGATTTGTTTGAGTAATTTTTAATCTTCCAAACTTTGATTGAAAACGACTCTGGAACAAGTGCAGCATGCAGGCTACAGTGGTGGATATACTTTCTCTCCATTTGGAGTCATAGCATGTGTGTCATGAAGGAAGAGTCTGCTTACAGACTAAAGGTGTATGCTTCTGCCCAACATGAAACAAAGGTCTGTGAATAAACACAGATGATTTTAAATAAAATATTCACTATCAAACCCAGTGTTCAAATCAAATCAAACTTTATTTGTCACATGCGCCGAATACAACAGGGGTAGACCTTACAGGTGTAGACCTTACAGTGGTAGACCTTACAGTGGTAGACCTTACAGGTGTAGACCTTACAGTGGTATCCTTACAGTGGAGGACCATACAGTGGTAGACCTTACAGGTGTAGACCTTACAGTGGTAGACCTTACAGGTGTAGACCTTACAGTGGTAGACCTTACAGTGGTAGACCTTACAGGTGTAGACCTTACAGTGGTAGACCTTACAGTGGTAGACCTTACAGGTGTAGACCTTACAGTGGTAGACCTTACAGGTGTAGACCTTACAGTGGTAGACCTTACAGTGGTAGACCTTACAGGTGTAGACCTTACAGTGGTAGACCTTACAGGTGTAGACCTTACAGTGGTAGACCTTACAGGTGTAGACCTTACAGGTGTAGACCTTACAGTGGTAGACCTTACAGTGGTAGACCTTACAGTGGTAGACCTTACAGTGGTAGACCTTACAGGTGTAGACCTTACAGGTGTAGACCTTACAGTGGTAGACCTTACAGTGGTAGACCTTACAGTGGTAGACCTTACAGTGGTAGACCTTACAGGTGTAGACCTTACAGGTGTAGACCTTACAGTGGTATACCTTACAGTGGTAGACCTTACAGTGGTAGACCTTACAGTGAAATGCTTACTTACAAGCCCTAAGCAACAATACAGTTCAAGAAAGATTAAAAACAAAACAAACAAAAAAAGCAATACAATAAAATAACAATAACGAGGCAATATACAGGGTGAACTTCAGGGAATGCAGACAATTTAATTTAGGGGAGTTTTACTATTTTCAGATGAAATGATAGAGCCTTTGATTACATCCTTTGAATATTAAAATCCCATTAACGCTCTTATTTTGTGCATGTAAATCATAAGATACCAAGCTTTCTGGATGTGAATGCTAAACCCTCAGTTATACACTGTGTACAAAACATTCTGAACACCTGCTCTTTTCATGACATAGAGGCCTAACCCTAACAGACCAGGTGGATCCAGGTGAAAGCTATGATCCTTTATTGATGTCACTTGTTAAATCCACTTCAAACCGTGTAGATGAAGGGGAGGAGACAAGTTAAATAAGGATTTTTACGCCTTAAAACAATTGAGACATGGATTGTGTACGTGTGCCATTCATAGGGTGAATGGGCAAGACAAAATATTGAAGTACCGGTTAGTGTCAAGAACTGCAATTCCCATCGAAAGTATAAGTAGCGTAATTTTTTTCACCACTACATCACTCCAGCAGAGTTATACAGTACAGTTCATCTGTGTTTCCGTAACATGGCTACGTGACAGAGAACGTAGGCGGTGAGACAGATAGACAGGGAGTGTCAGCCAGCCCAGCACAGCCCAGCCTCGGACCAGACCAGAGAGATCAATTCAGGCAGGGGTGAGAGAGAGACACTCCTCTTAATCCCACACTGGATGATGGACTCTGGTGAAAGTGTGATGCCATGTGTTGGTACGGAAACAGCAAGGCGCCAAAGCACTCAGTCAGAAGATGTTTGGTTTAGACCTTATTAGACATTATAGCACCTTATTCCTTTTGTAGTGCACTACTTTTAACCAGAGCTGATAGCGTTCTGGTAAAAAGTAGTGAATAGGGTGCCATTTAAAATGCACCCAGAGACTGACAACAAAAAGCGCCAGGTGCTGGGCAAAGGTCAGAAAATGTACTTCTCTCATAGGATGATTTAATTGGATTTTTCATTATATCAGTCACCTCAACATGACCAAACGTCTTGATTCGCTTTTGGGGGATAATTCAGAGGGATGAATGAGTGAAATGCATGATGAAGGGGTGAAAGAGAGAAGAGGGGTGCTGCTGCTGCTTACTCAATCCAGCAGTTAATATGGGTGGAAGGTGGAAGTCTGTAAAACGTTGCCTTGGATCCCCACCCAGTGGCTGTTTATGTTCCAGGCTCTGCTGCCAAGCTGTGAGGTCATGCTGAAAGGAAGGTCCTAACAGACGGAGGACTGGAAGTAATAGACTCTGGTCTAACTCTGGTCATAGACTGTTTATTATGGATACTAATATACTAGGAACACAGTCTACATGGATCTACTTGGCGGTATACCTGTGTTGCATAGCCTTACACTTTCTCAAGCATATAGTGTTTACGTCCCAAACGGCACCCTATTCCCTATATAGTGCACTACTTTTGACCAGTCTTATGGGCCTTGGTCTAAAATAGTGCACTATACAGGGAATAGGGTGCCATTTGGGATGCATTTCTTTTTGTCTGCCAAGGGCAGCTGTAACGGGTGTAGTTCTGCCACCAGGAGGCGCCTAAAGTTCTGTTACCTAAGTCCCCAAGTCATCCTCAAACTTGGCTAACTGCCATCTTTTAGCTTCCAGCACTTTCAATTATATTATTATATTATTATTAGAACACATGATTGTTTGGTATACATGCAATAACTTTTACAAAAAATACTCATGCTTTGTTATTTAAATGTATATAGAATGGCAATATTATGGTAACTGAAAATTGCCTTAGATCAACAGGCTAGGCTTATACAGTATGTACGGTATAGGACTAAAGTGTGGAACTAATGGTTGTCTATATAAAAGTAATTTAATTAAAACAGTGAATTAATTACCAGTAAATTGCCCTACCTAATGTCCTGTGACAAATACAGTGGCCTCAAGTACTCTTATGTGAGTAAAATCTCTCATAATCAGCACCATTCAGAATGAATAGGTTCCATTTCAGACGTTTTGTCTGTAATAGAAAATAAAACACCAAGTCTATTACAGAGATGGACAATTTTTAATGGCTTTTGCTGGAGTTTTAATCTCATAAAAAAGCGACAAAAAACAGGTATACATTTTCTATGCGATTAAACTTGCCTGAAATGCGTCTTTGTTTTTTGACCAAAACGAGGAGTGCAAACTGCAAAGTAGCAATTTGCATATAGAAAACTATGGGAACATTTTAATTCCTTCTAAATCCTTTTTAATGCTTCCTACGTTTCTGGTCCATGGGTGTTCTATTGGATTTGTTGAGTTGTGTCACTGTCCGCCTCCTTCCCAACGCTAGCATCCTGTGACCCCATCTAAGGACAGGGAGATAGCCACGGCCAGATAGATTGATAGGTCTACTTATGACATCCTTTCTGATGCCACATCCTCAGTAATGGATGATTTACTCTGGAGTCCTAATAGAGAACCAGCCAGACAGGTTTTCGTTTATTTATATCCCAGCTGAATGGGCTAGCAGTTTTACCTTTGATGACTTCCATAAATATTTATTGCCGCTGAATCACAAAGCCACCACATTATTTTATGGGATGATTGAATCATGTGAAAAAGCACAGGATGGGTAAAACAGAGCGGATGACAAAAAAGGCTCCTAGGCCCAGTTTCACGAGACTCCACTTGAGAAGATGTATTACAGTTTTTTCTGAATGCTTAAACACTAACAATGATTCTTGAAGCACTATCTCTGAAACCATTAACACTTGTAGCCAATGCATTTACCAAGTGTGCCAAACTGAATGCACGTTCTCTGCTTTACACTCAGTTGGTAATTTTATAACACACTTTTTGCAAAACTGTAAACACAACTCACTGCTTTACACACAGTTTGCAATATAATAACACACTTCTAGCAAAACTGTAAACATTGGTCTCTACATTGCTACACTGTTTTGCCAATTGCCTTTCCACATTGACACGTGAAAACACTTTAAGATAATGAGTTCACTTACAAATCAGATCTTGAGCACTATAAATAGGCCACAGGTAAACATTTGGTTTGGACAACAATGGAGGCCAATATAGGACAGAGAGTAAGAGGGGTGAGAACTAGAGGAGGAGGAGGAGGAGGAGGAGGAGGAGGAGGAGGAGGAGGAGGAGGTGAAGTAGGACGGGGGAGAAGGAGAGGACGGGGAAGAAGAAGAGGAAGGGGAGCCAGGAACACAATAACTGATTAAATCAGAGCGACTGTAGTTGACCATGTTGTCAACCATGGGATTAGCATGAGGGAGGCTCGGCAACGGGTTCAACCTAATCTGAGCCGCTATACTGTTGCAGGTATCATCCGGATATTTCAAAATGAGAACCGGTAAGTAACTGTAAGGGCTGTTGTCTTACTGGTATAGTAATATGTACTGTACTTTCGTAATGAGAAGGATCTATCACTAAAACCATTCAAATGGTTTTACAGAACTGCACCCCAGAGCAGGAGACCCGCATTGTAAATATGGTCATTGCAAATAACTGCATCGTCTTGTCTTGTCTCTTTCAGAGAGTCATGGAGCTAGAAGCAGATGCAGTGCATCATGAGCTAATATATGTGGACGAGGCAGGTTTCGACCGCGGCAGAAATATAATTGGACACTGTGCCATCATCAACGTCCCAGGACAACGTGGTGGCAACATAACAATGTGTGCAGCTATTAGTCAAAACGGTGTCCTTCACCATCATGCAATCCTATGCCCATACAACACTGCACACATTATCACATTACTGGACACCCTCCACAACAAACTAATCCCTAATGACCAGGGCCAGAGCAGCCCAGGTAAGTTATCATCTGGGACAATGTTAGTTTCCACCGGGCTGCTGTGGTCCGCAATTGGTTCACAGGTCACCCACTTTTCATCGCACTCAATCTCCCCCATACTCTCCGTTCTTGAATTCTATTGAAGAATTCATTTCTGCATGGCGTTGGAAGGTGTATGATCGCCAGCCCCACCAACACATACCCCTTCTACAAGCAATGGAGGAGGCTTGTGGAGACATCGATCAGGGGTCATGCCAGGCCTGTATACGGCACTCCAGGCGATACTTTCCACGCTGCCTGGCTCAAGCCTACATCGCATGTTATGTGTTATGGTCACACTCACAACGAAGCCGAGATGTAGCCTCATCTAGCACAGATGTTTTTGTTTTCTTCTACTTCTACTGTTTGAGGAGTGTTAGAACATTTTGAGAAAAAAAACAAAAACTTTTCCCCCTTATTTGTATTGATAATGTTTTATGTTTGGAATACACATCCATACTTTACACATTTGGATACCTGTGTCACTACATGTATGACAAAACTTTATTTCATGCACACAGAAAAAGCAAAAGCCACAAGTTTTTCATTTATACTATCAGTGCGTAGTTGGTGCTTCGTGTGCTTATTCAAATGATGGTTTGTGTGTACTGTATTGACGCAAAAACACAATTTTTTAAGAGTGAAGAGTTTTGTAAGAATTGCTTGCTTTTGTAAGAGATGTATAATGTTTTGCTGGTTTGGTGTAAGGTTTTGTGGTTAGTGTGTAGAGTAGCCTATAGTTTCAAAGATAGTGCCTAAGCAATCAGAAAAAACGGATGTCTTACATGTTAGGAAACAACACCGAAAACACGAACGAAATACCTGTGTACTCAGTGCTTGACTTGGACTGAAATTAGTGCCGGTACTCATTTTGTGTGCCGGCACTGTTTATACTGTATTTAGGTGCAGTAATTCTGCAATAGTTTTAAGCCAACATTCTATCAGAGGTGCAGGAACTGAAGCAGTAGACATTTTGAGGTGCCAGTACTGAATATAGTGTATACTGAATAATTTGCCAAAACTAATATTTCCAGATACAATAAAATGTATGAACAGAAAAGGTTATTACTTTTCTATTTTGAGTTTGTTTCTCAACAAAAACTTGCAAGTTAGGGTTCATGTCAAAACAATGAAATACATTTGAAATGTCAGGTCATTGAATAATGGGTGGGAATGTACCTGCAGGCGTGTCAGTTTGTCAGTATGTATCACAGATTACATTGTTGTGTTGACTTTGTGACCACAAAGTCATAATCCCTGACTATTTCTACAATGTATCTTCTTAAAATTAGATTTGAAACCTAACCCTTACCTTAACCACACTGCTAACCTTATGACTAACCCTAACCTTAAATTAAGAACAAATGAATTTTTATGATAATAGCCAATTTTGACTTGCTATCTAGTGGAAATCCAGATGAGAAGGAACAAGGTGGCGATTCAAGCATACCTGACAAAAGAGGATCCAGAGGAAAATTAAGAAGTATTGACACACATTCAGTTCTTATTCCTGCTTAATAACAGGACTATCCAGACAAGGCAAAGTTGATAAAAAAAAAATTATATGCAAAATATAAAATCTTCATTTAAAGTTAACCAAAGGTTTTTGTTGAATGTTAAAAACAAAAAATACAAAAAATTCATTAATTATTTTGCTAACAAAAATAAAATGCTATATTGTATGATAGTTGCCATGGTAAATGTACAATACACACTGTCTTGAGAAAGCTACTCAAAAATACCGCAGGTTGATTCACATTTGAGTGGTTGGTTCGCTATTTTCAACTGTGCATCACAGTTAACATCTATAGAAAAGGCAGTGCAAGTAGCTAGTTTCTTCTGGTGCAGTAAAAAAACATACAATTCAACATTTCAATGTCTGTTCATTTATAGTCAATTCATGCATCACTTTGAATAAAAATCACTGAATCAAATTGTTGACTATTTAATAGCATTATTAGGCTTTATTCGAATGCGGTTTTTGGTGTTTGTTCTCTTCATCCCTGCTCTTCTGGTTTTCCATGGTTTCCATGGTTTTCCAGCTGAAACAAAGACAATGACATATCGTCATATAGGTTATATTTATGTCACAGTAAGGTGCAGAACGTTCGGCTTGCCTGCTGGGGGGCAGGGAGAGCCTCAGCTCGACTAAAACCATCTAAAACTATTGAAGACTGTGTGCAGATTAACCTAAACCACACATACTTGTCAGTTATAGTGTAACTGTATTTTATATTACTCAAGTATCCAATTAATGTTGTCATTATTGAGAGATTGTGGTGTAATCCAGCTGTTTTGGGGCACTGTACTGCATCGAAAGCTGGCTGCGCTTGATCTCCAGTAAGAAATTGACAAAGTTATGAAGCATGTTTCTTATAATCTGATCCACATACCGCACTACTATTACGATTCAGTATTCCAGACACATAACGACCTAAAACACTGCTACATGTAACTTTCACCTGTCTATAATCTGCCACATTTCAATTATTACTGGGATACTAAAAATATATTCAGCGTGTTAGCTTCCGCTAACGAGAAGCTCTGTAGCCATTACTGCAATTATGGGAAACATGAAAATGGTCGTTGGGCTGACAAAAGTAATTTATGTTGTTAATTCAATCCAACAACACCCCCCCCTCCCCCCTAGTTCTATCTACAGATAAAAAGAGAATAGAGGATACTGTGTGTGTGTGTGAGTATGTGCATGCACGTGTGTGCGTGTTTGCATGTGTGTGTGTGTGTGCGTGCATACGTACACAGGTACACCTGTGTGTGTGTGTGTGTGTGTGTGTGTGTGTGTGTGTGTGTGTGTGTGTGTGTGTGTGTGTGTGCGTATGTGCGTGCATGTGTGTGTCATGACCATTATCATACCTTTAGCACAGACGGCCATGCAGCTTTGCCTGGATATAAAGTTGTTGCTGCTTCCTCCACAATCTGAATAGATGAACCGCTCACACATCCTGGAGGCTGAGTTGTAGTAGTAGCGCGGTATAGCCGCAGCACAGCCTCCTTTATCCAGGGGATCCAGGCAGAGCACAGGAGTAGCTGTCAATCACACATAACAACTATAAGAACTCTGTGAGAGAGAAGGCTAATCTTCAGTTAACATTATCTCCTTTTAACCAAGAAGCTAATCTCTGGTATTTTATTAACGTTAGATTAATGTTAAATTGAGCGAGGGCACTGGATGGAATCATTTCGGAAATAACTGTGTCTAAAAAAAGGACAATAAGAACTCTGTAATCATAGTTTAGACCAAGTGGCTCATCTCTGGCTTCTGAACATTAACAGATGCACAACTGAGAGAAGGCTGTATAGAGGGCCATATGGAATCATTTCAAGGAAATTCTTGCAGAAAAATTACATTTATTTAATCAATTTTGGAATAAGGCTGTAATGTAATAAAATGTGGAAAAAGGGACGGGGTCTGAATACTTCCCGAATGCACTGTAAGTAATCAGAAAATTAAACAAGATAGAAGGAACAGTACAAAATACCAACCCTCTAACAGCCTCCTCTATCAATATAATACTCAAGGGTCTCGCCTACTGTGTTTAAGTACTGTTCCTTCTATCTTGTTTTATTTCCTGATTACTTACAGTGCATTCGGAAAGTATTCAGACCCCGTCTCTTTTTCCACATTTTATTATTTATTTAATCAATTATTCCAAAATTGATTAAATAAATGTTTTTCCTCATCAATCTACACACAATAGCCGATAATGACGAAGCGAAAACAGGTTTTTGCTAATTTATGATAAATAAAAAGACAGAAATATCTTATTTAAATAAATATTCAGACCCTTTGCTATGAGACTCAAAATTGAGCTCAGGTGCATCCTGTTTCCATTGATCATTCTTGAGATGTTTCTACATCTTGATTGGAGTCCACCTGTGGTAAATTCAATTAATTGCGCATGATTTGGAAAGGCACACACCTGTCTATATAAGGTTGCACAGTTGACAGTGCATGTCAGAGCAAAAACCAAGCCATGAGGACAAAGCAATTTTCCGAAAAGCTTCGAGACAGGATTGTGTCGAGGCACAGATCTGGGGAAGGGTACCAAAACATTTCTGCAGCATTGAAGGTCCCCAAGAACACAGTGGCCTCCATCGTTCTTAAATGGAAGAAGTTTGGAACCAACAAGAGTCTTCCTAGAGCTGGTCGCCCGGCCAAACTGAGCAATCAGGGGTAAAAGGCCTTGGTCAGGGAGGTGACCAAGAACCCAATGGTCACTCTGACATAGCTCTAGAGTTCCTCTGTGGAGATGGGAGAACCTTCCAGAAGGACAACCATCTCTGCAGCACTCCACCAATCAGGCCTTTATGTTATGAGTGGCCAGACGGAAGCCACTCCTCAGTAAAAGGCACATGACAGCCCGCTTGGAGTTTGCCAAAAGGTTCTCAGGTCTGATGAAACCAAGATTGAACTCCAAACTTGAATGATTGAATGCCAAACATCACAACTGAAGGAAACCTGGCACCTACGTTAAAGCATGGTGGTGGCAGCATCATTCTGTGAGGATGTTTTTCAGCAGCAGGGACTGGGAAACTAGTCAGGATTGAGAGAAAGATTAACGGAGCAAAGTACAGAGATATCCTTGATGAAAACCTGCTCCAGAGAGCTCAGGACCTAAGACTGGTGCAAAGGTTCACCTTCCAACAGGACAACGACACTAAGTACACAGCCAAGACAACGTCGGAGTGGCTTCGGGACAAGTCTCTGAATGTCCTTGAGTGGCCCAGCCAGAGGCCGGATTTGAACCCAATCAAACATCTCTGAAGAGACCTGAAAATAGCTGTGCAGCGATGCTCCTCATCCAACCTGACAGAGATTTAGAGGATCTGCAGTGAAGAATGGGGAAAGCTCCCCAAATACAGGTGTGCCAAGCTTGTAGAGTCATACCCAAGAACACTCGAGGCTGTAATCGCGGCCAATGGTGCTTCAACAAAGTACTGAGTAAAGGGTCTGAATACTTATGTAAATGTGATATTTCTGTTTTATATTTGTAATAAATTAGTAAACATTTCTAATTTTTTTCTTTGTCATTATGGGGTATAGTGTATAGATTTATGAGAAAAAAATAACAATTTAATACATTTTAGAACAGGGCTGTAACGTAACAAAATGTGGAAAAAGTCAAGGGGTCTGAATACCTTCCGAATGCACTGTATGATCTTAATACTGAATTATTGTGTAAATAATTAAAGCTGCAATACGTAACTTTTTGGGTGACCCGACTAAATTCACATAGAAATGTCAGTTATAGATCTGTCATTCTCATTGAAAGCAAGTCTAATGCTTCTTAAGTTACATTTTTGTGTATTTTACTTTCGGTTTCAAACTGCTGAAAATACAAACATTTTGGTTATGGAAAATATATTTCACAGTGGTTTAGATGGTACAATGATTCTCTACACTATACATGCTTGTTTTGTCACATAAACTGAAATTATGCAAACTCTTTGAATTTTAGCAATCAGGAAATGGTGAAGTGATTTCTGCATAGTGCATCTTTAACGGACATGTTTGTAGGGGTTGAAACATTTCGTAAGAGAAAATCAAGTCTGAAATGTTAAAGTGCAAATTACAAACTTCAGACGCCTTTTTAAACTTCAAATAAAAGTTTAAAATGTCCTGCAGGAAAATTCTCCTGGAACAGTGTGATCAAATTAAGATCCTACATCTGTAAACATCAACTATTACACATCTTCATGGCTAGGTGTGACGAGGTTGTGTGTGTTTGCCATCAAATTGCCCGGCTGATTTAATGAAAAAGGTTCCTCTCATTTTGTTTCTAGATAATTCTTTGTGTAATTTTTTTGAGTAAAGTTAAATATTTTTCTTCTAAATTAATACAATGTTAATAACACAACAGAGTGAACACAGTAGAACACAGATCAATATGGTTCTAACTAGCATTGTTTACGTGGAATGAGCCTGTGTGCTCAACACTGAATGTGGAGATGTTTTCTCTATTGTGCAGCACAGTTGATAGAAAACAGCCTGACTGTTGACTTTGACCATTCCCCACATACTTGTGTGTGGTCTACAGTACTCCATGCAAGACATCTGGTCCTGGAAGCGGTTCTCGTTGCCCTGGCAGCCGCCGTAGACGAATTGCTCACACTGCATGGTGGTCATGTTGAAGAAGTAGCGCCAGTGCATGGCACGGCAGGGACCCTCCTCCTTCTGGAACCTGCAGATCTGGGGGATCTCTGGTGGGGGGAGAAGTTGCAAATACACACATTCTTATAAGAACTATTGAAAAATTAAACGTGTCACGGTGTAAATACAGTTGAAGTCGGACGTTTACATATACATTAGCCAAATACATTTAAACTCAGTTTTCACAATTCCTGACATTTAATCCTAAAAAATTCCTTGTCTTAGGTTAGTTAGGATCACCACTTTATTTTAAGAATGTGAAATGTCAGAATAATAGTAGAGAGAATTATTTAGTTCAGCTTTTATTTCTTTCATCACATTCCCAGTGGATCAGAAGTTTACATACACTCAATTAGTATTTGGTAGCATTGCCTTTCAATTGTTTAACTTGGGTCAAACGTTTAGGGTAGCCTTCCACAAGCTTCCCACAATAAGTTGGGTGAATTTTGGCCCATTCCTCCTGACAGAACTGGTGTAACTGAATCAGGTTTGTAGGCCTCCTTGCTCACACACGCTTTTTCAGTTCTGCCCACACATTTTCTATAGGATTCAGGTCAGGGCTTTGTGATGGCCACTCCAATACCTTGACTTTGTTGTCCTTAAGCCATTTTGCCACAACTTTGGAAATCTGCTTGGGGTCATTGTCCATTTGGAAGACCCATTTGCGACCAAGCTTTAACTGCCTGACTGATGTCCTGAGATGTTGCTTCAATATATCCACATAGTTTTCCTTCCTCATGATGCCATCTATTTTTGTGAATTGCACCAGTCCCTCCTGCAGCAAAGCACCCCAACAACATGATGCTGCCACCCCTGTGCTTCGGCTTGCAAGCCTCCCCCTTTTTCCTCCAAACATAACGATGGTCATTATGGCCAAACAGTTCTATTTTTGTTTCATCAGACCAAAGGACATTTCTCCTAAAAGTAAGATCTTTGTCCTCATGTGCAGATGAAAATCGTAGTCTGGCTTTTTTATGGTAGTTTTGGAGCAGTGGCTTCTTACTTGCTGAGCGGCCTTTCAGGTTATGTCGATATAGGACTTGTTTTACTGTGGATATAGATACTTTTGTACCTGTTTCCTCCAGCATCTTTATAAGGTCATTTGCTGTTGTTCTGGGATTGATTTGCACTTTTCGCACCAAAGTACGTTCATCTCTACGAGACAGAATGCATCTCCTTCCTGAGCGGTATGACGGCTGCATAGTCCCATGGTGTTTATACTTGCGTACTATTGTTTGTACAGATGAACGTGGTACCTTCAGGCTTTTGGAAATTGCTCCCAAGGATGAACCAGACTTGTGGAGGTCTAAAAGTTTTTTTTCTGAGGTCTTGGCTGATTTATATTGATTTTCCCATGATGTCGAGCAAAGAGGCACTGAGTTTGAAGGTAGGCCTTGAAATACATCCACAGGTAAACCTCCAATTGACTCAAATGATGTCAATTAGCCTATCAGAAGCTTCTAAAGCCATTACATAATTTTCTGGAATTTTCCAAGCTGTTTAAAGACACAGTCAACTTAATGTATGTCAACTTCTGACCGACTGGAATTGTGATATAGTGAATTATAAGTGAAAAAATCTGTCTATAAACAATTGTTGGAAGAATTACTTGTGTCATGCACAAAGTAGATGTCATAACCGACTTGCCAAAACTATAGTTTGTTAATATGAAATCTGTGGAGTGGTTGAAAAATGAGTTTTAATGACTTCAACCAAACTTCCGACTTCAACTGTAAGTTGAAGTGTCCATTTCAATATTTTTTTCTAAAACACCAGAGTGCTTTAATAGGCCAGATTTCCACAAACTGTGTGATTTGAATTGTTACAACAGTTTTGATGTCATACCAAAAAAATGTATATATTATTTGAAGTAGTGGTTGCTAAAAAAATACTTTTATAAAAAAAAAAAGAATAATTGTCAACTTACTTGGTATACTAAAACATGCTTTCTTACATGCCTGAAAACTCATGAAGTTGTTGTCATTCCCTTGGCAGCCTCCATAGCTGAACTCCTCACATTGTTGAGTGATAGTATTGTAGTAATAACGCTGGATATCTCCGCTGCAAGGTCCCTCATCTACTTGAAGAAGACACACCTCTGGAATGAGAAGAAACACACAACATCAACACTGTTGCTGGCTATGTAATTAGGGGCTCTATTCATTCTGAAGCGTTACATATATAGCACCCTAAAAATGTAAAGGTAAATTCCTATTACACCGGCAACGTTAACCACGAATGCAGTCTCCGCTCATAAGGGAACATTGCCTTTAACTGCCAATCAAACTGTAACGCTGAAATTCCGCAATACGGATTGAATAGAGCCCCTAGGTCAAGGAATCTCGGCTGAAGTACAGATTCATGTCAACAACAACTTTATCACTACTAGAAAGGCATGAGCCAATTGGTTATCATTGGATTGAAAAGTATGTTGGTGCTTTGAGAACTCTCAAAACCAATACAATTAACATGTGACTAGCAGTCACGGTATTAAGAATAAAGTGAATACATAATAATCACATTTGTCTTTACCTTGTTTCGGTGACAACGCAAAAACGTAACAAAGCGAGCAAGAAAGAATCAGACAAATCAATAAACTGAACTCCATTGTTGTAGATTGATTCCAAGTTCATCTATCCGAACTCTTCTAACTTTCCGCAAGAGAAGTGCAGCCATTTAAAGCCTAGGTTTTCCCAGGGGGGGGGGGGCGTGATGAATAGATCGTCAGTAACATGAGAATAATTAAATGACCATGTGTCATGTTGTGTACTGCTGTCTTCAGAGTAGTTAAATTACATGACAATGTAGATTATTGTTTTTTCTTTTCTTTAAAAAGTGGTTTCTCAAAAAATTCTAACATCCTGCATTTTCCCATCAGAGATGTGTTTCCAACATATTTACTTGTTGAGGATCAAAGGCTGTGTGTGATGACGAAGTGCACATAAACATAACTTTTGTATCGAATAAAACATAGAATTTAAATGTTTCCATCACATGTTCAACTCTTCTGATGTTTTTGGCACAAAAAATTGTATATAGGGAATGTGCCCACTTTGGTATTGGCACGTGTGATACAGTGCTGGTATAGCCTACTACTACATGATGAGATTAGTATACACCTGGACAAAAGAGTGAGATAATTTGTATTTGTCAAGCAGCAGAGCATCGATCATCATGTCACCAGAATAAAACCCTCGATATTTATTATAGTATTAAATTCACCACCGTGCACTTTTACCACCCTGAGAAGTTCATCATCATTTATTTAATCTGTAGCCTAATAAATTGAACGCTTTCCCGGGTTGTAGTGGGAGGACCACACAACACGTCATCACGTGACTCCAAGTTTATGACGGTTATTATATCAATATTTGTTCATGAAAGCGTTTCCACCGCAATTTCTTGACTAATACATTTTACCAACACAAAATGATCGCACATTTTGTAGCACATTTTGTGTTGTTACTTTTAGAACGTTTACCGACACATTTCCTGTTTCCGTCAGGCCTGTCATGATATTTTTTATCCGACGTACTTTACATAAAATGTTAGCATGGGAACCTGGTTTCGGTAACAAAACCATCAGTAGAGTTGAACATGCGATGGAAACCCATTTAAGTTTTTTTTTTTTTTACGTGCACTATATCATCACTCACAGCCTTTAATCTGCAAAAAGTCAGTTAGATGGAAACCCATATCTGGTGGGAAAATGTGCATATTGTTCAATGCAGATTTTAGAATATTCGCATGGAAATCTGTCACAAATTTGATAGAAACCCAGCTATAGAGATTGTCTCCCACCATTCAAACATGTTTCAATTAATTATTTTCGATTCACACTGGTCACCCTGTTTTGTTCTGTGCCTGAATCCAAAAAGTACAGGCAGCACAATTCAAATGTAGGCTAGACCCAGTACCTGACCTGTAATTGATTGAATATTGAATAGGAGCCTTGGTCTAAGAAGAGAAAGGCCTATTTCTCAATCTCAATACATTTCGATTACATAGGTGGAGAGCTAGTAAAGAAGAGCAACAGGAGGGGGAAATTATATCATAACATGAACCCATTCACAAAATCATTTTAAGGCCCTTTTCTCTCCCTGACTGTCCTCTTAGTTAAACCTTTATCCCATCTCTCTCAGTATATTGTAGAGGAGGCAGTCATCCTTTCAGTAGAAAGGACCTTCTCCACCCCACTCTCCCCATGGCACAATACTATTTCTCCCTTGACAGGATAATGTCTGACCAGTCACCACTACACTGCCCTACCAAGCAAAAAGGCAGTAACTGCTCATAGTGTGGAACTGAGAAAAATTGCTTTTATTTACCTTGGTTTCACAGTAACCTTATGCATTTACTGCTAATATGACACCCATGTTCTCTAAAACACAATACAATAGAGGTAGGAGACATGATTAAGCATGTATTTAATGTAGCAAAAATGACATTGACAAATTTTCGACCAAATGAGCAGTTACTGCCTCATTGCTTGTTAGGGCAGTACAGTCCCACTCACTTTTTCTCTCTGCCTCTTTTCTCTGCACTGACATATAACCTTGCTACATCTAAAATGCATAGAACATGTAGGCCAATAGATACATAGGAAGCCATCTCATGGATGCATCAGTTGCAGTATCTTTCCTAGATCTACACTCTACACTGAAAATGCATGTTACCTTGCTTCATCCCAAAGCCATAGAAAATGTAGACTTATAGTTACTTAGACTATACTAGCCTACACACCTCATGGATGCAGCTGCATCTCTATGATTTCATTTCAAGCTCATCCATCCCCTATATCTCTTGGAGAACTGCTATCGTTGTCATACTCATAAATCAAAATCAAATATTATTTGACACATGCTTCGTAAAACAACCGCTTTACACTAGCATTGAAATGGTTACTTACAGGTCCTTTTCCAACAATGCAGATTATCCTAATAATGATGTCTCCTTGAACATGACAGGTTGAAGGTAAATACAGATTAGCCTTCTTATCACGCTAACATGAACTGCTGCGTCATTCCCCTCAACCAATATTTGGGCTCCCGAGTGGCGCAGCGGTCTAAGGCACTGCATCTCAGTGCTAGATGCGTCACTACAGACACCCTGGTTTGATTCCAGGCTGTATCACAAACGGCCGTGATTGGGAGTCCCATAGGGCGGCGCACAATTGGTCCAGCGTTGTCTGGGTTTGGCCGGAAAATTAAATAATATATATATATGCACTGGAACAGAATCACAGGCAAAATGTTGCATGTATCCATGTATTGTTCATATTCTTCCACTCTCACTGCAACTCTTAGACGTCTCAACAACACAACTGCCATGTGGTTAAAACAAAAGAGACTAATAACACCTGTACTTTGGAGTGGCTCTTTGTTCTCTGCTATGATGCTGCAGTGTTGGAATAAAGGACCTCGTTTTAATCAGATTAAGAGATTAGGATATTAATTCAGATTACTTTATAACCCGGATTGAGGGAGAGGAGAGGGATTTCTCTGGCAGTATTCAGGAAGACTGGTCCTTGTAAGACGCGGTAGGTATTTTTGTTCCTTGTCTTTTATGTAATTAATATATATTTGATAAATTTATATTATTACATTCTTTAATCTAGCAATCATAGGGAAGGGATAATCTGAGTGTAGGATTAGGGACAATAAAAATCACAATCCTAATCAATAAATCAACTAATGAAGTACCACCTAATGCATGCAATGCTGATTATCAAGCTTCTACGAGACACATTTTAAAATAGTTTTTGTGAGTGTGGCTCTACTTTAAGAATAATGTTTGCATTCCCTTCGGCAACAACACATTTATTTTCTTTGACAGACAATGCCGGGGGTGATAAATATGGACGAGTTGACGGACTTGGATAAGGCAAAAATGGAAAGAGACCAAAAGAAGATTGAAGTCAAGCTTGAGAGATGGCTGGTAAATTCAACCAGCTTAGTTTGATTGATAGTTTTTCGCAAATACAGTGCTGGTATAATAATTGTAAAAATAATATCTATTTAGTAACGATAAGTGGAATGGATTGGTCATCAAATGAGACTGTAATGGCATTCTTGATATTACAGTTGTGTGTGTTACCGGTTGACCCTTCTTTTGTACTACAGACGTCTAAGTGCTGTACGGAGTTTATGGAGGCCGTCCAGGCCGGTGTGGAAGACGACATCCTGGTCAAAGGCATCGCAGACGACAAGAACCCATTCAAGGAGTTGAAAGGTGGATGTGTTGTCTGCTGAAGAGGACAGGATTCAGAACACACAGAGAAGCTTACCTTTCATCGATTAGACCCTATCTAGTGCCCAAGGACATTCCCCCTACCTAGGAAACATTGCTGGATCACCATTAGCCAACCGAGAGGAAACGGATAAAAAAAACGAAAGAAAACAGATATACATTTCTGAATATATAAATATAAACCTCATGAATCCATGTCAATTAATCTCCCTGAATTGATGCAGTAAATAAGAGTTGTTTTTGGCAATGATTGTCAGAGCTTTGTTGGATAGTTTATATTGTCAGTAAAGTGCTTGTATCCCATGTCTCTGAGTGTGTGCACCATCTGTATCCTTATTGGACAAAACTGCAGTCATTAAATGAGATCGTTTACAACTACAAGTCACCTGGGCTGTTTTCTAAGACCAAATAGCTGTTGAGATCATATTTTATAACTTATATACTGTATGTTGTAAAGTGATAGGCTAATGTGAATTATTAAATGATGGTACTGAGACAGACAGCTTGTGGCACAGATAACTGTAAAGTAAACATTCAAACTTATCCATATATTTTTTTTTCAAGTGCTTTTTCAATGGAAAAAGATCAAAGGGAAAGTAAGCAGCAAGTATGTTTTAGTCACTACCTACCATTATAAAGTTCACCCTTGGTACGCTACGCCTTGATACTTTGCCCGGCATGACCTATACCAACTGCAATTATACCTGACACGACCATTGCGCATGAGCGAATTCTAGACGCGCACACAACTGTCACTTGCACAGAAATGGCTCTGCTTGAAGGAGCCCTGCAAATCAAATCAAATCATATCATATTTTATTGGTCACATACACGTGTTTAGCAGATGTTATTGCTTACGTTTCTAGCTCCGACAGTGCAGTAATATCTAACAAGTAATATCTAACAATTTCACAATATATACCCAATGCACACAAATCTAAGTAAAGGAATGGAATTAAGAATATATAAATATATGGACGAGAAATGTCAGAGCGGCATGGACTAAGATACAGTAGAATAGTATAGAATACAGTATATACATATGCGATGAGTAATGCAAAATATGTAAACATTATTAAGTGATTAAGATACAGTAGAATAGTATAGAATACAGTATATACATATGAGATGAGTAATGCAAGATATGTAAACATTAGTGTTACATTTATTAAAGTAGCCAGTGATTTCTAGTCTATGTATATATGCAGCAGTCTCTAATGTGCTGGTGATGGCTATTTAACAGTCTGATTGCCTTGAGATAGAAGCTGTTTTTCAGTCTCTCTGTCCCAGCTTTGATACACTGACCTCACCTTCTGGATGATAGCGGGGTGAACAGGCAGGGCTCGGGTGGTTGTTGTCCTTGATGATCTTTTTGGCCTTCCTGTGACATCAAGGGTAGGTAGTTTGCCATCGGTGATGGGCAGACCGCACCACCCTCAGGAGAGCCCTGCGGTTGTGGGCGGTGCGACTGAACTTGGCAGGTGGCCTTCATTTCTACAAATTAACCTTGGTTAGCAGTACAAGGAAGCTGACTGGAAATGTGTCATCAAAACCCAATGCCGTCTGTGGTTCACAGACAACGGCTGATCATTTACTCTATACACTAGAACATTTTGCACTTTTATTTATTTTTATTTAACTAGGCAAGTCAGTTAAGAACAAATTCTCATTTACAATGACGGCCTACCTACAGGGTCAGCTATAGTAGTACGCCGCCCCTGGAGCAAATTAGGAGGAGTCTCTCAAAAACGTATGAAAGAGTGCTAGGCTAGCTAACCAGTCAGAGCATAGCATGATAACAATGAAACACAGAAACAGAATAAATAAATCATGATTCAATTTCACAAAGAAAGTTAACTAATATAGCTTTTGTGGATAAGAATATTTGTGATATAACTCGCAAACGATAGTAACACTACATAATGTGAAAGTAGGTGAGAGGTCACCAGCATAAAGGCTAATTTAGCTGGAGCTGTGTCCATCAACATCACTGTCACGTGATGTCTGTCTTGAACTTGAAGTAATATCAATTGCAGGATGGTAACGTTCTACATCATCAACTTGATATAGTGTCACACCCTGATCTGTTTCACCTGTCTGTGTGCTTGTCTCCACCACCTCCAGGTGTCGCACATCTTCCCCATTATCCCCTGGGTACTTAATCCTGTGTTCTCTGTTTGGCTGTTGCCAGTTCATTTTGCTTGTCAAGCCTACCAGCCTTGTTATAGTTCCTGTCTTCTAGTTTTCCCGGTGTTGACCATTCCTGCCTGCCCTGACCCTGAGTCTGCCTGCCGTCTTGTACCTTTGCCCCACTACTCTGGATTAACTCTGCTTGCCCCTGACCTGTCTTTTGCCCACCCCTGTTGTGATAATAAACATTGTTATTCCGACGTTGTCTGCGCCTGGGTCTTACCTTCAAACGTGATATGTAGATACTATGTATATTGTTATTGTAGCCCTTATTTCCCAGTTATTCCCCAGGAACAACTAGCAAATTGCCTGTAATTTACTCCCTGATAAACAGAAAACAGTAGAGCAATAATCTACTTCATAAACCTGCCCTTCATATTAATCAGGCTTACTGTAGGCAACCCTGGTCCTGGAGTGCCACAGGTTCTGAGGTGTTTGAGTTCTAGCAAAGATGATCTATTATTGATAAGATAGTTGAGTGACCGTTCTAACAATGGAAATACATGTCCTCAAAGATGGAAGGCAGGCAGGAGAAGGCTAGAGCCTAACCATTATGAAACTTCTATTCAATCAAATAAGCCTGACGTAGCACATTAGCAATTATATTTTTTGTTGACCAAATTCAACACACATTGTTACGCACTTCGTGGTCTTATTTTTGTGGACAGATTTTGGGCAGAGTAAACCCTCTCGCTTCACCTCTTCCTCTCTGGTTAGAGAGCCTACACTTTTTGCTTTAGGCCTGGGAGACCAGTGGAATTCATGAATTAATGTTTATCAATAGTGACTCTTTAAATGATGAGTCGAGTTGGAACAAGGCATAAGCTAAACTCTACAGTAGCCTACCTGCAGCCCTTCAAGACTATGGTTGGCTTCCACATTGCTAGACTAGACAGTCACCGGGGACAACAATCTCGAAAATATATACAGAGAACCCATAAAAAGAAAAAAACAAAGACTGAGCGGTAAATGGAAGCAAAATTGTTTTGTGACTCAAACCCCAAAGGATGCATGGAGGTTGAAAATAAACGGACATGCGAAAGAATAGGAAGGAAATAAAAGCAAAAAGGAAATTAGAAACAATATGAATACAACTCACCAGTGGGAAATATAGGAATTGTAGTTTATTAAAAGAATACAATTGAGGGTTCCGTGCATTGTAAACTTGGTAGTGGCACACAAAAGGCTTCCGAGAAATCCTTGAGGGACTACCAGGTCATCATCACATTGCATATCCAAAAACAGTGGTTCTAACCTATGCCACTAGAATGTTATAACCTCACTTTATTTTAGAGTGAAGTAGAACTTCTGAGTTTAGTAAATTTCAAATTCTCGGCTCAATCATACCTAGCCTATGTTTTATTTGTTTGATATTTCAGGATTTTTGGGAAATTCTGTTTAATAAAAATGTTGAACTGTAGGTAACTTATTCTGCTTACTTCCTCACCTCACCTCAAATATCCTCCAACATGTATGGCTCATGTTGATGATTGCCCTGAAAAAAAGTTGAAGTGATGGGAAATTCCACTTTCACATTAAAACGCAAACAAAAACCAGTTATTGCAAAGTTGAACAAACCATACAGCTCTATGCACAAGGACAATTTTAAACAATGTCCACTGAAAATTTTACAAAAACACATTGACTTGAAGAACAGTGCAGATGCAAAGTTTGGTAACATAATTAAGGTTAGTGTAGTTTGTGCTGTCATTCTGTTACCAAAGTGGACATTGTTAAAAGTAGTCGTTGTTGAGTTGTATGGTTTATTAAAATTTGCAATCATTGTTTTTTGCTTGACATACATTTTAAAGTGAACAATCTGAGTCTCAGCATCATTCTGTTACCGTGGAATTGCCCAGATGTTAATGGAATGTTATTGCACTGCACCCAGCTACAGTAGGTGTGGAACAGGGGAAAGTAGTGTTCTTGACAGTGCTCTCGACACCGACTCACAATTCACAGCTCTGTAGTGTGAAATTATTCTGGTATGCAACACTACCAGTCAACAATAATCTTTGTCTAAGGTACTGCATCTCAATGCAAGAGGCATCACTATAGTCCCTGGTTCGGATCCAGGCTGTATCACATCCGGCCGTGATTGGGTATCCCATTGGGCGGCACACAACTGGCTCAGCGTCGTCTAGGTTTGGCCGGGGTAGGCCGTCATTGTAAATAAGAATTAGTCCTTAACTGACTTGCCTAGTTAAATAAAGGTTAAAATATATAGATATAATAATACATCTCTCTACACACAATAAAACAAAAACAGCCCCTTTGCTATGAGACTTGAAATTGAGCTCAGGTGCATCCTGTTTACATGAATCATCCTTGAGAAGTTTCTACAACATGATTGGAATCCATCTGTGGTAAATTCAATTGATTGGACATGATTTGGAAAGGCACACACCTGTCTATATAAGGTCCCACAGTTGCATGTCAGAGCAAAAACCAAGCCATGAGGTTGAAGGAATTGTCCGTAGAGCTCTGAGACAGGATTGTGTCGAGGCACAGATTTTTGGAAGGGTACCAAAAAATGTATGCAGCATTGAAGGTCCCCAGGAACACAGTGGCCTCCATCATTCTTAGATAGATAGATAGATAGATAGATAGATAGATAGATAGATAGATAGATAGATAGATAGATAGATAGATAGATAGATAGATAGATAGATAGATAGATAGATAGATAGATAGATAGATAGATAGATAGATAGATAGATAGATAGATAGATAGATAGATAGATAGATAGATAGATAGATAGATACTTTATTGATCCCCGAGGGGGTAATTTAAATGGAAGAAGTTTGGAACCACCAAAACTCTCCAAAACTCTTCCTAGAGCTGGACGCCTGGCCAAACTGAGCAATCGGGGGAGAAGGGCCTTGGTCATGGAGGTGACCAAGAACCCAATGGTCCCTCTGACAGAGCTCCAGAGTTCCTTTGTGGAGATGGGAGAACATTCCAGAAGGACAACCATCTCTGCAGCACTCCACCAATCAGGCATTTATGGTAGAGTGGCTTGACAGATTTTCATTAGCCTATACTGTGTTTTATATCTGACAGGTTTATAATTCATGCAGTCCTCTGGAGTGAGTGGAGTGTGTATAGTGTTATTGTTCTGAAGTCCAAATAGAAAATGTCTAAATAAGTTTGTCCTGTTCTCGTAGGTTATAGACCTACCTGTCTTGTTCTCGTAGGTTATAGACCTACCTGTCATGTTCTCAAAGGTTATAGGCCTACCTGTCCTGTTCTCGTAGGTTATACACATGTTTGTTTTTCTTGGCTGGTAGAGGAGCTGGTACTGTATATGTTGGAAAATAAGAAGTTCCTATCCTAGGGTCTTATGAAATACGTGGTGCACAGAACGTGGACGGAATCACGGAATCCAGACATTAAAACGGAATTCAACAATATTCAAAAATGTATTGAGCATACTAGGGAATCATCTTAATGTATTTCAAATTAATTTATTTTCCCAAGTTTATCATATATGAACAGAATGCATCAGGGATTTGTATATTTTCTACAACTTTCTGAAGAGGTAATGAGAATGTCCCTGTCTGTGTGTGTGCGGTGCACGCGTCTACAACTTTGTGTAGCTGTTAGCGATGATGCTAGCTAATGAAAACAGTCTTCTGGTATATGGAAAGGCTTCCTCTAAAACCTTCTTAATTAAAGCTGCAATATGTCACTTTCTGGGCAACCTGACCAAATTCACATGTAAATGTGAGTTATAGATCTGTCATTGTCAATGAAAGCAAGTCTAAGAAGCAGTAGATCTGTTCAATGATTAAGGCAGCTACCTGCACCTCTCTGATTCAGAGGGGTTGGGTTAAATGCAGAAGACACATTTCAGTTGAATGCATTCAGTTGTACAACTGACTAGTATCCCCTGTTTCCCTTTCCCAATGTACGCTATTCCTATGCTTCCCATTCTCAAGTTTTGTTTTGGAGTCTTTTAAATGTTGGTTTTGAACACAAGCTTCAGACAGCTGAATATACAATATTTTGGGTTATGGAAAATATATTTCACAGAGGTTTAGATGGTACAATTATTCTATAAACTATATTTGCTTGTTTTGTCACATAAACTGAAATTAGGCGAACTATTATTATTTTTAGTAACCAGGAAATGGTGGAGTGATTTCTGCATAGTGAATCTTTAAATGTTAACTACAAACTTCAGGATGTAATTGCGTAATTACACGAGGCTCTGCTTACCTGGCAGAATGATATCATGATTATTTTAATCAATCCAGCCAGTGGTTATTTGTTTTGACATCACATATGCTCTACAAAAACACAGCTAAACAAATGCCTCTTGCTACTTAAAAATAAATAAATGTTTTAACCTTTACTTAACAAGGCAAGTCAGCTAAGAGCAAATTCTTATTTACAATGATGGCCTACCTAGAGGGTCAGTCCCTGGAGCAAATTAGGGTTAAGTGCCTTGCTCAAGGACACATCGGCAGGTTTTTCACCTTGTCGGCTGAGGTATTTGAACAACTGACCTTTCGGTTACTGGCCCAAATCTCTAACCGCTAGGCTACCTGCTACAGTAGGTCTGGGCTTCAATTAAAGGATAACTACCCATTCTCATTGACGGGGCTGTAGTGGAGCAGGTTGAGAGCTTCAAGTTCCTTGGTGTCCACATCACCAATGAACTATCATGGCCCAAACACACCAAGACAGTCATGAAGAGGGCACGACAAAGCCTATTCCCCCTCAGGAGACTAAAAAGATTTGGCTTGGTACCTCAGATCCTCAAGAAGTTCTACAGCTGCACCGTTGAGAGCATATTGACTGGTTGCTTCATCCCATGGTATGGCAACTGCTCGGGTTCCAACCGCAAGGCACTACAGAGGTTAGTGCTTACGGCCCATCACAACACAGCGTCCTGCAATCAAGGACCTCTATACCAGGCGGTGTCAGAGGAAGGCCCTAAAAATTGCCAAAGACTCCAACCACCCTAGTCATTGACTGTTCTCTCTGCTACCGCACGGCAAGTGGTACCAGAGCGCCAAGTCTAGGTCCAAAAGGCTTCTTAACAACTTCTACCCCCATAAGACTCCTGAAGAGTTACTCTCTGTTTATTGCTTTACCTCTACCTACATATACATGTTACCTCAATTACCTCAACTAACCTGTGCGCCTGCACATTGATTCTGTAACGGTACCCCCTGTATATTGCCATGTTACTGTTATTTTATTGTTGCTCATTAATTATTTGATATTTTTGTATTGATATACTTTTTTCTTTAATATTATAATTGTTTTTACATCGTTTTATTTACTTAATACTTTCTTAACACAAGTTTTTCTTAAAACTTCATTATTGGTTAAGGGCTTGTAATTAAGCATTTCACTGTAAGGTTCACACCTGTTGTATTCGGCGCATGTGACATATAACATTTGAACTACACCCAAAGATTTTTCTCAGACCTCAAAAGTGGTCTCCTGATGTGATTTAAGCATTACTGTGGACTTAGAATGTCCAATTTAGTTGTTTTTCTATAAATAAATAAAAACGTAAACCTGAAAAAACTAAATGAAGAAAACTGAATTCGGGAAAAAACTAAAATTGATTTTATAGAGACCTACTATCCCTTGCACAATCTTTCGGAATCTGGAAATAACTTTTTGGGCGACATTTACCACTTGACAGCTTATTCATTTGTCTTGAAATACCTTCCAACCCCCACGGAAAGTCAGACCCTGTACTTTACTTTGATTATGAACTTAATCATACTGAAAAAGACTGAATTTTAAGATTGCATTACAAAATCCATTATGAACAGTGATTCATGGCCCCTGACAGTGGCTTATGCACTGAAGGAAGTTACATTAGACTAAATTAGTAATTTTCCCCCATTAACTTCATAATTATGGTGGTTTTAATTGCTTTTAATTTTCTCTACCAGCCATTGAAGAGTTATTGTGCTCCATACAGCAACGCTTGAAAGCATATCTACAGACGTATTTGTCAAGGGTCTGTTGACTCTTTTGGACATTTAAAGCAGCAGTGCATTAAAACAGTCTTCTCTACACTAACTACCATAATGGCATTGGGAGGAAGCACAGGTAAATGATTCAAATCTAGCTATTTTGCGAAGGCAGTATTTATTGTTTTGAACATTTCCCCCCAAATGCACTTCTATTTGTATGAAGACGTATGAGGATCTAGACTAATCAAAACGTCAATTTTTAACCTGAGTTTCAGGTGGCTTGTTGAAACCAAGCACGCATTGTAAATTAAATGCTTACAGGTTAAACACATAAAGCTTATAATAGTTATACTTTTAGGCTCTTGAGTCTCTTGTTTTTGTACTGTACTTTATACACCTTCGAAAAAGAACACCATCCATCTCCTCATGCTGTTTATCATTGACAATGAGGTTAACATCTAAGCATGTAGGCAAATAATTTCCCCCTAAGAAGCTGTTGAGTTACCAGAGAAATGTGGGATCTTGATAGTGTATTTTTAAGTAGTTTTCCAGCTGAATACTATTTGGAAGAACAAATCAAAATTAATCTTGGGTTGCATCCTAAATGACACCCTATTCCCTATATACTGTAGTGCACTACTTTTGACCTGTTAGTATTAGGACGATTCCATTGGGAAATTAGATTTTATGTTAGGCTAACATTATTAGATACTCTCAAACTATGTGATTGTTGCGCTATTTGTCCTGAATGACAAGAATTTGGATTGCGTTTGGTGGAGCTAGGCTACATGGTAACAGACTTGGCCTATCTCTATCTGCAGTCTCGTGAAACTGCAATATTTCATAAAGGTTTGTTGATAGTGGAGAAGTAGCCTAATCATATTTTTAATGGTATTTTATTCACCTGAGTGTAATAAATATTTTGGAAGTAGCATGCACAAAACAGTTACAGGGTTTAATGGCTGTGGTAGGAGAAAACTGAGGATGGATCAACAACATTGTAGTTACTCCACAATACTAACCTAATTAACAGAGTGAAAAGAAGGAAGCCTGTACAGAATACAAATATTCCAAAACATGCATCTAGTTTTCAACAAGGCACTAAAGTAATACTGCAAAAAATGTGACAAAGCAATTCACTTTTTGTCCTGAATACAAAGTGTTATTTTTGGGGCAAATCCAATACACCAATTACTGAGTACCACTCTCCATATTTTCAAGCATAGTGGTGTGGCTGCATCATGTTATGCTTATAATCGGCAAGGACTGCTTTCCACCTTTCAGCAGGGCAATAACCTAAAATACTTTGTGTAGATTGTAACACAAGTCAAGGGGAGTGAATATATATAATATAAACACACACACCATTTACATAAATATCTACACACACATCCATTCTCATACAGCCATTCTCTTGACCAGACAGACGTGTAGCATGTCCATGTGTATGTCACCTTTCCCGATTTCCTTGTCTATGTCATAGATCATCGACCAGGAGATCAACCCCTATGTGGACCAATGGGAAACAGAGGGAATATTTCCTGCCCACAAAGTCTTCAAACTCCTTGAAAAGTCGGGTTTCTGGGTGTCAACAAGTCAGTTGGTATGAATTACACACTTCCCTTTTTGCTCCGAATTATTTCCCTTTCTCCTGTAATTACTCGTTCAACTTTTTCTGAGTTCTGAGATATTCTTTGCCTGATTCTGATTAATTTGCGGAAAATTATGCTTAACCTATTTCACCGTCTCCCCCCTTAAAAACCAGGCTACGTCACATCCGGCCGTGATTGGGAGTGCCATAGGGCGGCGTACAATTGGCCCAGTATCGTCCAGGTTAGGCCGTCATTGTAAATAAGAATTTGTTCTTAACTGACTTGCCTAGTTAAATAAAGGTTCAACATTTTTTTTTTTATAAATAAAAAACATTGTCAGTTAAAGGCACCTCCCTTTGAAAAGAAGAGGATGACTCATTTCAGACGACGAAGATGGTTTAATTAATCTAGTGTTTTCATGAACAATCTGAATCGGAGTGAGATGAAGAGCAACGGAAGTCTATTGTGCTTCTGTATGGTGAAGCCTCATTCCACCTGAAAGGGTCTCGATAGATAAAGCAGCAGCAAGCGATAATGGGTTCCTCATAGACCCCTGAGTGCCCGATGTGTCAAACTATGCACTGCTCCTCATCAAGTCAACAAAAGAACCTCTCAAGGTCTAGCGTGAGAAAATTACGTTTAGTAATTTCGTTGCATACCAGTCTCAAGATGATATAGGCTCATTACTCATCATTTTCATAAGAAAAGTTAAAGGTGCACAATGCAGAAAACGCTCTGCCATTTCCTGGCTGCTAAAATTATAATAGTTCACCTAATTTCAATTTATATGACAAAACAAGCAAGTATAGTGTCATTGTGCCATCTAAACCGCTGTGAAAAACAGCTGGTGTACAAAACCAAAAGTAAAAGACACAAAAAAACGAAACTTAACAACAGGAAGCATATAAATAGCGCACATAGAACAGATCTACCGCTTCTTAGACTTGCTTTCAATGAGATTTACAGATCTATAACTCACATTTATATGTGCATTTGGTCAGGTCACCCAAAAACTTATTACAGCTTTAAGGAGTGCTTAGGATGTAATTCTGGCTTTGGCCCACTCCAATGAATATGTGGAAGTTAGTAGCTGCCATATGGTGGTGAGTGTGTGTGTATATATATATATATATATATACAGTATTTTCCAACTGTGATTGTGTGTAGTCAAATCCTACAACAGCTGTCAGTCGCATCGCCATTCTAGATGCTGTCCTCTACCGCCTGCAGTGTCACTGAGAAAACAATATGAGACTTTTTGGGACAACTTTGATTCAAATGTATACTAACGGTTTTAAAGATTTTACTGAGTTACAGTTCATATAAGGAAATCAGTCAATTGAAATAAATAAATTAGGCTATGGATTTCAAATGACTGGACAGGGGTGCAACCATGGGTGGACCTTGGAGGGCATAGGCCCACCCACTTGGCAGACCAATCGGAATGAGTTTTTCCCCACAAATTGGCTTTATTAGAGACAGAAATTTTCCTCAGCACCCCCTCACCCCCCTCTCAGACGATCCCACAGGTGAAGAGGCCGGATGTGGAGGTCCTGGGCTGTGAATCTCGACATTAGTCGCCCTAGATGTCAAAACGTTGATTTTGAAGTCAACTACTTCTTTAACAAGGGGCAGCAGGTAGCCTAGCGGTTAGAGCGTTGGGCCATTAATCGAAAGGTCACTGGTTCGAATACCCGAGCCGACAAGATGAAAAACCTGTCGATGTGTCCTTGAGCAAGGGGAAATTGGCTCCTAAATCGAGCTAGGTCAGAGGAGTGTTGACTACAAAGCCCTTCAGCATTAACAGCTGGTTAAGAAGGAAGAGGGACTAGGAAGGCTGTCCTAGACACACCAGATTACCAGATGGTGTATTAGATAACCCCTTTATGGTTTAGCCTACACTGTAAGAGACAGCGCTGAGATGAGACACATATTGCTAATTGCCTTAAGGTGGCTCTAATAGGGATATACGATACCACTGTTAGGCCTACCTGTGTTATTATTGTAGTTATATATTCAGGAAGACAACGGGAGTCGAGGATACACTTTTTGGAAGTTTATCTAGACTTCATCAGAACCAACATTACAAGACATCGGAATCTCTCTCTCTCTCGCAGTACCTTACATGCCCATATCCAAGGAGACCTGTCAATCACAAGGCTTGTGGGCATATCCCAGAACATCTATTTCCTTTCTTACATTACTATGCATGACCAGTCGAACACAGCACATTGGAGTGTTGCTCTCTGTCATGTCCTCTGTTTGTCTTTCCAGCAAAAAAACATTTCTGTTGTTTGGCATGTTATTGTGGATTCACACTGTAAGAAAACACTGTAGCCTAGTGGTTTGTCAGTTTTATCTCTGTAGTTTTCCTCGGAATACCAAATTGTGAAATGTTGGTCTGTCGAAATGTGCCTCCAGACATTTGCCTGGTATCTAATCTAAAGTAATAATTTCCAAATAGTTAGTTGTATCTTCTGTGTTACCCTGAATGGCTACAATAGAGATCAGGTCTGTCCCCAATAAAAAGCTTGTCTATGCTAAAACATTGACTAACGCGGCGAGCTCTCAAAATATGCTGTTATGAGTCCAGTTAGATTGATTGGAATGGAAGAGGATTCCACCGACCAGAAGTCCTGTACTGCTGGGATGGAGAAATACCAGATAGACTGGGAATGGTTTTCACAGAAGACATAGCCACTGAGGGATTTAAAATGTCAAATACAGATGACATATCCTTATCTTCAGAAGACTTAACTGAGAACGATGGAATGCAAACATGACTGTGGTGAGAATGTGGAGTGTTACTACTCTGGGAGTCACCCAATGGAATGAGAGTTCTAGGGCTCAAAGGCAAAAAAGCCCAACCCTTATAGCAAGCTGGCAAGCTCCAACCTTAAAGCAGCTCCAACTATTTCAAAGCTTTTAATTTCTTGGAACATGTCTTGGAGCTGTGATACAGTACAAAACAAAACCTGTCAGATATCAACGCCTGAAACATTCACATTTAGGCTACTTATCTATCCATCGGGCACGGCCCACTCCAGTTTTTACAAATTATATCCAAGTTCGGAGGCACAATGCCAACCTTCACATTAATAAACTTCAGAGCCAGATTGCTGTTCAGCTGAGTGCCTCACTCTGCTGCACACCATGAGACAGGAGACATGCACTGCTGCTCACATACACACAAACACACTCACACATACTCCCATGTCCTTCCATTGGAACATAAGGATAGGCAGGATAACTGTGAAACACACCAGAACCAGAACAGGAAGTGTTGCACAGGCAACGGGGAGCAGAACATGGATGACCTCTCCCTCCCTGTGTGTGAGTGTGTACGTGCGTGATATTATTCCACCCTCAGACAGTCCAACTGACAAGGCTTGGCAACCATGCTGGGTTTTCCACTGGCCAGCATTTTTCTGATAGTTCTCTTATGATGGTCCAATGTTATGTTACCCTGACCTTCGCTACTGTATCACCCCTCAGTGCCCTCTACTCTCTGTCTCAGTCATTTAGTAATAATATAATAAGATTATACACACTGTACCGGTCTCTTGTTATTCTTAGTCTACTAAGGGATTATGAGCACACCTTTTTGTGAATCTAATTGACTAGCATTCTCATGATGATGTGTCATTGAAAGTCATGGGAACACTTTGTAGTCCAGTGAGCCACTCTGGTCTGTCATAGTGGTGGTCTGAATGTCAGTCGTCATGGATACACCCATGAGACTCTCAGACCATGAGAAACAAGATTCTCTGGTCTGATGAAACCAAGATTGAACTCTTTGGCCTGAATGCCAAACGTCTTTTCAGGAGGAAACCTGGCACCATCCCTACGATGAAGCATGGTGGTGGCAACATCATGTTGTGGGGATGTTTTTCAGCGGCAGGGACTGGGAGACAAGTCAGGAACGAGGCAAAGATGAACGGAGCAAAGTACAGAGAGATCCTCTGCTCCAAAGGGCTCAGGACCTGACTGGGGAGAAGGTTCAACCTTCCAACAGGACAACGAACCCTAAGCATACAGCCAAGACAACGCAGGAGTGGCTTCGGGACAAGTCTCTAAATGTCCTTGAGTGGCCCAGCCAGAGCCCAGACTTGAACCCGATCTAACATCTCTGAAGAGAACTGAAAATAGCTGTGCAGCAACGCTCCTCATCCAACCTGACAGCGCTTGAGAGGGTCTGCAGAAATTAATGGGAGAAACTCCCCAAATACAGGTGTGCCAAGCTTGAAGCATCATAGCCAAGAAGACTCCAGGCTGTAATCGCTGCCAAAGGTGCTTCAACAAAGTACTGAGTAAAGGGTCTGAATACTTATGTAAATGTGATATTTCTGTTTTTATTTTTTATAAATTAGCAAACATTTCTAAAAACCTCTTTCTACTTTGTCATTATGGGGTATTGTGTGTCGATTGATGAGGAAAAAGACAATTTAATCAATTTTAGAAAAAGGCTATAGCCTAACAAAATGTGGAAAAAGTCAAGGGGTCTGAATACTTTCTGAAGGCACGGTATATACTACACACATCTGGCCCATAGCCATGCTGTCTTCATTATGAGCCAATCAAGAATTGTTCTTTTAATCTCAATGGTAATTAGCCTCTGTTTAATATACACGCACATACACACACACACAAAGTCAAGCTTTTGTGAAGAGACTATTACAGATCACCCACTCATCTAAATTTCATCATGCAACACCAACAATCCAAAACTAGGGCTCAGTGACTTCTAGAAGTATTCTAATACAGATGTTTAAATACATAGACCATGTTGTTAATGATGAGTCAATCAGCTGTAGTAGGCTATTTATTGTACATAGCAAAATAAGTTTAAGATAGTCCGAGATTTTGGCAGTTAAGCCCGTTTTCTACTAAGATAAGCTAATGAATTCCATGTTTATGTCTCCACGTGCAGTTTGAAAGAAATTGAAGGTAGTTTGCGAGCTACTGCGTTAGAGCAATGGCTGGAAGTCTACCGGAACAGTTACTTGAAGACCATTGTCTCTGTGTGTTGTGGTACTGTAGGTTTGGCTCTGCAGAGCTGAAGAATTAGTTTCTGCTCCCCTCCATAATTGGATACGAAGTGGCCTGTCTGGGAGTAAGTGAAGTGGGAGCTGGTTCCGATGTTGCTAGTACTTTATTTAGTATCCCACTAGTTTTTTTTATTACGGCCTGACTTCCGCTCCCCCTAATAGATTCTCAGTAAGCACTCAACCACTCAGGCCGGAAAAGGAAGCTCTGATTAATCTGTTCCTAAACGGGTGACTTTAATGCACCGACATGATTAGGACACTCTCAATGTCAAATGGTAGCATGAAAAGAACAAATAGATATATACAGTATATATATATTTAATATGTTGTGTTATATTTTCCCTTGTTTCATCTCATTCAAAGCAGGAAGAACTTCAAGGCCTACCTATCTGTGCACCTAGACCTCGTCCTGTTTCTGTCCTCCCTCCCCCACTCTCTGTCCTTCCTACCAATACTCTACACTGTCTTTCTGTCAGTGGGGTTTTTTACGGTATTCCTAAAAATGTCTCCAGTCCAATGAGAGAGGTTGTCAATTTGAAACTTAATCCAATTGTAATTTTTCATAATGGTTCAAAGGGTTTCCGCATGTCAACCAGTGTGACCAAAGGGCTAGTATAGTAATAAGAAGGAAGTTCATAGCCGGGGTAAACCAGCAAACATTTTAGTCAATACAGTTACACAACATTGTTTTTTTTTTTTACTTTCAGTTACTTCCACGAACATTCTGGACATTCAGATTGGTCATTTTGCTCAGGAAATGAAACCTAATTCATTTAGGCATCTAATCAGGAAATAGTTCCTATTGTCACACTTCATGACAAAATACATGTGGTTTCCATGGTTTTTAACAATGTGGCCGAGGTAATAACTGTAATTGAATGACCCCAGTGTTAATTTGTCGACTTGCGCTTTTCTGGCGCAGAGATGCCAGGTTACTGTCTATTAGAGGAGGCGCTGAAGAGGATGGCAGGTACTGCGTTGGACCAGTAACCGAAAGGTTTGAATCCCAGAGCCAATAAGGTGAAGAATTGCCCTTGAATGAGGCCCTTAACCCTAATTGCTCCAGTCGCGTTGAATGGTGGATCCTGGCCGTGACCCTGCTCTCCGAGGTTGTCTCAGGGAGAGTGGGATGTGGACAAACACATAATCATCGCAGATGTCATCAGAGCAGGTGTTCCCAATGTGCAGCCCAGAATTTTCACAATATTGTTTAAGCCCTGAACTACTGTAGCTCACCTGATTAAACTATGTAGAATATTGGCATGTTGGAAACTACAACTCCCTACTATATCGCAGTCCGGGCTGCACATTGGGCACACAGAAAAAAAACAGAACTAAATGGAATTCAAATAATTAGTTCTCTAAAAAACAAAAAAAGGTAAAATATCAAAAATAGAGCTACATAAAGCCAGAATAATATACTTGTTGAACAGTGCTACAGCCTTCATTCTTGCGTGTTTTCATGGTCATCACTCACTCACTTAAGTTTGTCAAGGTCCTGACTTTAGCGTTAGCTATCCTGCTACAGAGCTTTTTGGTGCGGGATGCACACATCAAGTTTAAAATTGTATTAGTCTTATATACGGGATACACATGGTATACACCGTGTTTTCCTTCCTCTTGATGCCATCTATTTTGTGAAGTGCACCAGTCCCTCCTGCAGCAAAGCACCCCCACAACATGATCCTGCCACCCCCGTGCTTCACAGTTAGGATGGTCTTCTTCGGCTTGCAACTCTCCCCCTTTATCCTCCAAACATAACAATGGTCATTATGGCCAAACAGTTCTATTTTTGTTTCATCAGACCAGAGGACATATCTCCAAAAAGTATGATCTTTGTCCCCATGTGCAGTTGCAAACCGTAGTCTGGCTTTTTAATAGCGGTTTTGGAGTAGTGGCTTCTTCCTTGCTGAGCGGCCTTTCAGGTTATGTCGATATAGGACTCGTTTTACTGTGGATATAGATAATTTTGTACCTGTTTCATCCAGCATCTTCACAAGGTCCTTTGCTGTTGTTCTGGGATTGATTTGCACTTTTCGCACCAAAGTACGTTCAACTCTACGAGACAGAATGCATCTCCTTTCTGAGCGGTATGACCGCTGCGTGGTCCCATGTTTATACTTGCATACTATTGTTTGTACAGATGAACGTGGTACCTTCAGGCTTTTGGAAATTGCTCCCAAGGATGAACCAGACTTGTGGAGGTCTACAATTTCTTCTCTGAGGTCTTAGCTGATTTCTTTTGATTTTCCCATAATGTCGAGCAAGGAGGCACTGAGTTTGAGGGTAGGCCTTGAAATACAGCCACAGGTACACCTCCAATTGACTCAAATGATGTCAGTTAGCCTCTCAGAAGCTTCTAAAGCCATGACATCATTTTCTGGAATTTTCCAAGCTGTTTAAAGGCACAGTCAACGTAGTGTATGTAAACTTCTGACCCACTGGAATTGTGATATAGTGAATTATAAGTGAAATAATCTGTCTGTAAACAATTGTTGGAAGAATTACTTGTGTCATGCACAAAGTAGATGTCCTAACCGACTTGCAAAAACTATAGTTTGTTTACATGAAATCTGTGGAGTGGTTGAAAAATGAGTTTTAATGACTTCAACCTAAGTGTATGCAAACTTCTGACTTCAACTGTATCTACAAACACTGCTCATATGCAATATGCAGATAGATAGTGTACAGAGGAAGTTTATGTTTGCGGTAAACCATTTGAGCGAGTTCATTCCATGAACATTCTGGGTGAGATTGATAATTTTGCTCAGGAAATGAAACTTAAATAATTTAGGCATCTAATCAGAAGAGTCCCCATTGTCGTACTTCATGGACGAAAATAATACGTGGTTTCCATGTTTTTTAAGAATGTGGCCGAGGTAGAAACTGTCATTGAATGACCCCAGTGTTAATATGTTAAGTAGCGTTTTTGTTTTCCTTTATACTTGCAGAGACGCCAGGTTACTGTCCATTGGAGAAGGCACTGATGAGGTAATGCTGTCAATCATCTGCAAGTACATGGACACCCTACCCAAGGCTCCACCAAAGAAGTGATATCATAGTGCTAGTGTCTCTTTCCCTTGTGCTGCACATCAATACAGAACATTAGGCGGAATCGATTATGCTGAGTCTATGGCCCGTGACGTAAACGGGCAAAAGTGGTGAGGGAGGAGAGCTCTTCTCAAATTGAACAGTATTCTGCCCCGCTCTGTCATGTTGTCAACAAGGCAGCATGGTACATTGTCCAGAAACATACATCTCTTTTCCATTAAAAATATGTTAGAATTTTCCAACTTGTTTTCATTGGGAAGGCAGATAAAGCGTTTTTATCAAAAGCAATCACTTTTGCATAGGAAAAAACAGAATCCTACTCATTACTCCACGTGCTAATTACGCCACTTTTGTATTGAGCCAACTTCGCCGTGGCCTTTGAACTGGGCACCTGGCACTTCGCCCGGGAGGCAGCCCAGTTCCAAAACAAATGCAATCAACTTTCACTCAGTGCAAAACGCCTACCTGGGACAGGTTAATAGAATCCCCTCATTGTGCCCTTTCCTTCGCTTATCTATAATGACTGGGTAGGTGGAAGCAATACCTCTACTTAGTTTCCGTCATATTGCTTACACCTATCCAGTCCTATCAAGTCTGTGAAAGGGAGGGAACAAGGTCAGAAGGAATGGAAACATTTTCTGGAATTTAATGCAGCCTTGGAAATCAAAGAACACATTACCTGAAAGGCAATTCATCAACTAAGTTAATCCATTTAACCAATCATCGTGGCTATTGGGCTATTTTGCATTTACTGTATGTAATACATGTACTACGCTACAGGTCCACAGATTTTATTTTTTCAAATAGGGCCTCCATGTTCCCATCCTGGGGAAACATGCATAAGATTTCCATCCATAAGATTCTTCAGTATAACTTTGGTTCCATTCATTGCCTTACAACAATTGAAAAAAACAGCCCATCCTACAGTAGGTGTGAATTAATAATTGTTATTTTCAATGTGAAGTGGAGGGGATTTGTAATCAACGTCAAGATCAACTTTTGTCGGTACAGATTCAGCCCAATTTTTGTAGATAGCCTCTGGAATGCAATGAATAGAAGGTACTGTTATTTGAATAAAATAAACTAAAACACTGTACCCCAACTGAACCTGAATATATTGACTACTACAAAATGAATGTGGGGAAATGAATCTTACTCTGGGGGGTCAAATTCAAAACATACATCTTGTTTGTTTATTTACATATAAAACACATTTACATTAAAGTTGTTCACGGGAGAGCAGTGTGCTATGGTGGAGATGAATGGTCGCTGTAAACAGGATAGGAAACGGTTTGAAGTGAGAATACCCTTATAATTTATTCCTCAAAACAAATAAACAAAATGTTTGTTTATTGTGGAACTCTGTAGTTGGACACTACTGATGAAATGGATCATTGGATCAAGCAAACTCTTCATGAGCATGACAGTCACTGGAGAGCTCCTCAGTGACTCGGCCTAGAAATCTATCTATTAAGAAATAAAGTACCCATCTATCTAAATCTTAGTCACATTCGTACATGTGAATGCTTAGCCTTACCAGATCGTTGATGAAATAGATCATTCAGTTCCAAATTAACCTATAATATGCCTCATCGTTAATGGACAATCATTACAATCTTAAACTTATGGCAGTGTCTACTCATTCCATCAGGGCTGTCTAAAATGAATGACAGACATGCATTATTACCCCCTATTGTACATTGTCATTGATGATTTGGGGGAGGGAGTCGTCTACTCAACCACTAAGCACAGTTTTGTTGTCATCATCCTGGTCTTCTGATCCAGAGGCGGACTTATGGCACAGACAGGTGAAGGAGACGAGAGGCAGGGAGGGAAAAGCCAGGGCCTCCTGTAACGCATCACCTCAGTTTGATAAACCAGTAGAGGATGGTGAAGACGAACAGGCAGAAGAGCAGCATGTAGCACAGGAGCTTGGTCTGGCTTCCCCTGGAAAGCTGCTTCACTCTCCCTATGGTGGCCCCCAGCAAACCTCCCGTTGAGTCAAAGTCTGAGTCCTGTTAGGAGAAAAAGAACAAACCAATAAATTCAGTGACATGTTTTGCCATCCTGATATGAATTGCTCTGTGAAATAGCCAATCTGTTGTGCGATATCATTAATGTTATAGATGCCAACTCAGTTTATTTTGCATTTGTGCAATCTGGTAGAAGAGGGTATAGATAAAGTGAGATGTGTGTGAATGATTATTGAGCGGTTGTGTACTTATGTAGAGTAGACAGGCAATCATGACTGTCACTTCCTTACCATATCATCCAATATTCCGTTCTGGTACTTCACTTCGGTTCCAATATCGATTGACAGCTGTAGGACAAACATTAAATAGGTTAATCAGAGGACTTGATAACAATATGAAATAATAGCCAGACCTCTGAACCCCATATAATATAATTTCATGGAGCCCTGCCCACATTGACAGACTTACATGTTTCAAGGCGCTGACTTTGGCTCTCAGACCCTCTTGTAAGTGTTCATTTTCCTCTTCATACGCGCTGTACCCGCTGGCCACATAATTTCCAGGTCCTCCTTCGCCTGTTTGACATGATGTACAAAACCATTGAGATGACTGGGTAGAAAACTATTAACTATCTAACGTCAGCTAAATAAACTAAAGATAGCTAGCTACCTATGAAGGCCTATAAGGTAGCATCAGTGCGGGTAACTGTTAACTAAGTAAGTACGTTCACACGCAAGAAATGTAGCTAGCTAGCTAGGTAGGTAAATGACAGTTCACTTGTTAGCTATAATGCTATCCTGATGACAATTGCCAAAACAAGTTGGTCAGTAAGTGTAGTAGCTAGCTAGTTCGTTATACATAGGTGAGCTAGCCCGCCTGCTAACTAGCCTGAAGGAGCGTTCTCGAAATAAAACGATGGAATAAAACAGAATCTTACCCAAACCTGCGCGTCTCATTTTGATTTATTCGATCAAAAATTGTTAAATTTTAAGGTGAAAGTTAATGTCAGAGATTCCTATCGGAGCAACAGTAGTTATTTTTGCCGACAGTTGGCAAGCTAACACTAATTCAGCAATATAGGAAACGCCACGACATCGTACGGAAGCCGATAAGGCAAACGCTAAAATGACATCGCAGAGGTTTAAATTAAATGTTTACTCAGTATAACTGCAAAGTGGCTGAATTTGCATTTGGTTAAGCTTTTTTCTATTTAGATTTATTTGGATACATCCATAACAATGAGATTCTGATGTGCAACTTTGCCTGACACTGGACACTGTTCAGTCAAAAGGAAGACAATTCGGAGTGCCAGGTATCTACTTGTGCTGTACTGCTCCCTCTTCCCATTTGGTACATTTCCATAAAACTGTCGGAGAAGGATGTTAAACTTTTCCTTAATGACAGTTTTGAAGTGAACAACTTTTTTATTCTCTGCTAGCCATTCCTCGAAGCAACGCACAGCCCAATTTCTATTCTTAACTGTGTTCTATTTCGTAGCGGCTTTTCTCTAGGTCATTCAATGCCGTATCCCCCAAATCTGCATGCCTGGGTATTACTGCCAACTCTTTTTCCCGTTCATCCATAGTCATGCCGCCGAAAAAATATATATATATAAATATATATCAAAATAAATGTTCCACTCATCCATTTTTAGTTTTCGCAACAATGTATCGATTTAGCCAGTCAACTGAAAAAAAGTGTTGTGCGTTGCTATGACAACCATCTCAATTTGCTGTCTGTCTCGTTCGGACACAATATTAAAACAATATTGAAAAGGCTTATACAAATCTCCGCTGTTGAAAACCAAAAGCTAGTCTAAAATAAATGTGAGATAATGTCTAGATGCTTTTTATAGTGGAGATTAAGTTTATATATTTCCTGGCAGGGTTGATGAGACAGTGGATGGAACCGAATAAATAGGCATTTAACATCATAGATTTAGCCGGTGGTAATTTGTGGAATATACACCCGGCTGGAATGCGGTTTTAACCAATCAGCATTCAGGATTAGATCCACCGTTGTATAAACTGAATTTATCGAACGTATACCTCAAATAGTATCCACAGATGGTTTGACAGAAATGGTAGCAGAAGGTGAATGTTGAACGTTTGTTGCACACATATCCAGATGATACTGCGTAGGCCTACTATTTAGCGCAAAATACGGTAGGTGTGATTGAGGTGTGATGCCTCGATAGTGTTTTTGCGCAAATAGAGAAAATTAGAAGTAGAGAAAATTGGAAAGGGGGCAAATACTATAATACACGGCACTATATCTACCTGAAGTACTTGTACCTCTGTACATTGATATGGTACTGGCACTCCCTCAGTGTACTGTAGCTCCATTATTGTGTATTTTATTTTATTCCTCTTGTGTTTTTAAGAAATGTCCCCCTCAGGGATCAATAAAGTATCTATCTATCTATCTATCTATCTATCTATCTATCTATCTATCTATCTATCTATCTATCTATCTATCTATCTATCTATCTATCTATCTATCTATCTATCTATCTATCTATCTATCTATCTATCTATCTATTGTCTATCTATCGTCTATCTACCTATCTATCTATCTATCTATCTATCTATCTATCTATCTATCTATCTATCTATCTATCTATCTATCTATCTATCTATCTATCTATCTATCTATCTATCTATCTATCTATCTAGATGACTCAGCAATATGATCTGTAACTGTGGTGTTAGGAGTGATGATCAGCAATATGATCTGTAAATGGTGTAAGGCGTGATGAAGCAGCAATATGGTATGCAACTGTTGTGTTACTCCTTGATCACACTGATACTGTCATTGCGCAAAATGGTACTCAGCATCATTTGGATGTGTGTGCAACAAAGTTCAACATTCACCTTCTGAAACCATTTCTGTCAACCCGTTTATCCATACAGTTTGACGCATACATTCAATAAATCCAACCTATACACCACACAGAATGCACTGCAACTGCCTCTCCAACGCAATGCTGCAAGGCAAATGCAGTGTTCCATTGGAAATTAATGTACTTATGGTTTACCAAAACGTAATGACCTACGAATGCCTACGAATGCCATTCACTGTTGCAGATGTTGAGGTTGCCTAAGATAGATAGATAGATAGATAGATAGATAGATAGATAGATAGATAGATAGATAGATAGATAGATAGATAGATAGATAGATAGATAGATAGATAGATAGATAGATAGATAGATAGATAGAAGGTGGTTCTGCTCACACCACAACACAAAGTCACTGATTGTGCTCCTGTACTCCTCCTGCCCACCCCTGATGCACCCTACAATTGTGGATTCATCCGAGAACTTCTGTAGGTGGCATGTTTCAGAGTTATATTTGAAGTCCGAGGTGTAGAGGGTGAACAGGAAGGGGCCGTTCCCTGGGGGGCCCCTGTGTTGCTCACTGCCCGTTCTGACACACAGCTCTGTAGTCGCACAAATTGTGGCCTACCGGTCAGGTAGTCCGTGACCCAGGAGACTAAGGGTGCTTCCAAGGACCTCCTGTAGCGCTCTCTGGCATATCGTGGTGGGATCAGTCTGTGACTGAAAGTGCTCCTCAGCATCATAACCATGGCATGCAGAGGGTGGGTGACGTTGTCCATGATGGCCAGCAGTTTGGCCAGGATCCGTCTCTCCGCCACCTCCTCTAGAGTGTCAAGGCTAATCCCCAGAACAGAGCTAGCCTTCCTTATCAGCTTATTTACCCGAGAAGCATCACCAGCCTTTATGTTGGCGCCCCAGCACACCACTGCAAAAAAATACCACAGACTGGTAGAAAGTATGCAGTAGTTGTGGCCTACCGGTCAGGTAGTCTGTAATCCAGGAGACTAAGGGTGCTTCCACTTTCATCCTCTTCATCTTCTCACCCAGTAGCAGGGGCTGAATGGTATTTAAGGCACCTGAGAAGTCAAAAAACATAGCCCTCATAGTGCAACCTGAGTTGTCCAGGTGAGAGTAGGCCCTCTGCAGAAGGTAGATTGCATCATCCACCCCGATGTTGCGATGGTATGCGAACCAGTGATGTACACACCAGGTGTCTGAGGTGAGCGAGGACTAACCTTTCCAGGATCTTTGTGATGTGGGATGTTAGCGCTACAGGTCTGAAGTCATTCAGGACAGTGGGGTGCGCCTTCTTGGGCACTGGGACCAGGCAGGATGTTTTCCACAGCACAGGGACCCTTTCCAGGCTCAGGCTAAGGTTGAAGGGTCGCTGGAGTATTCCACACAGTTGGTCAGCACAGACCCTAAGCTGATCAGGAAGGCTAGCTCTGTCCTGGGGATGAGCCTTGACACTCTAGAGGAGGTGGCGGAGAGACGGATCCTGGCCAAACTGCTGGCCATCATGGACAACGTCACCCACCCTCTGCACGCTATGGTTATGACGCAGAGGAGCACTTTCAGTCACAGACTGATCCCACCACGGTGTGCCAGAGAGCGCTACAGGAGGTCCTTCCTGCCGGCGGCCATGAGACTATATAATGCCTCACCGGGGTGCCGTGCCGTCGGCAACATAGATCTGGAACTGTTGGGGTGCTAGGACCTAGTTTAACAATTATGCATCCATCCGTGAGTAACTCTGGTCCGTCAGCACTCATCCACTCAGGACCTATTTATTCATACAGGTCTGTATATACATACTCATGTACAGTTGTTATATTATATCACATGCAATATTGTAAGTAATTATTGGACGTAGGCATTCACTCAGGAATGCATATTATTATCCTGCCAGTTGCACCTTTTCTCATTGCTTTTAGTATATCGAATGTGCAATAAGTGCAGTTGTCTGTAATTTAACCCTGCGCACTAAGGACTGTATTTTAAGGGAATTACTATTATTACCCCAAATTATATCATACACACATTTAGCTATTAAAGTATCTCTTCCTGTCATTTACCTGTACAGTTTGTGTAAACATGCAAGTATTCACTTATCTGTAAATATAACTGTATACCTAACTGTACAGCTAATTTAACCATGCAAAATTTTCACTTACCTGTTCATTTACCCAGTCTGTCTATTAAGTAAACTATTATTACCCTCGCTCATATCATATGCATTTTTAGCTACTGAAGTATTTCTCTGCCATCGACCTGTATAGTATAGTTAACCATCCAACATCCACCAATGTATAGTGTACATATTCAGCCAACCACTCATACTATGCAATGTCCTTTTATAGCTTTTATTTTTTTTATTTTTTTGCACTCCAGATATCTTGTATTTCTATACTTTTTCATACTGCCGCTCTATGTATCATGTACCGTGTATCTGTCTTTTGTGTACTTTCGTTGTGGCATTTTGCACCTGCCCTGTGTTTTTGTTGTAGCTGCTTGACAATGACATTTCCCCCCCGGGGGATCAATAAAGTACCTATCTATCTATCTATCTATCTATCTATCTATCTATCTATCTATCTATCTATCTATCTATCTATCTATCTATCTATCTATCTATCTATCTATCTATCTATCTATCTATCTATCTATCTATCTATCTATCTATCTATCTATCTATCTATCTATCTATCTATCTATCTATCTATCTATCTATCTATCTAAGCACCCTTGGGCTGATGCCATCAGGGCCTGCCGCTTTCCACTGATGTAGTCTCTCCAGCTCTCTCTTCACTTGGTTAGTGGTGAAAGCCAGCCCAGGTGGGGAGGTGGGGGGAAGGGGGTTGTTGCAGATCAGTCCAGAGGGAGCGGGGGCGGAGGTGGGGAGGGGATCGCTGATTGTCTCAACAGAGGTGTTGTGAGCAAAGTGGGGGTGGGACAGCCGTGATGGTGTGTGGCCTGGGGAGCTGGAGGGGAGGTGGACAGGGCAAGTATCGAACCTGTTAAAAAATAGGTTCAGCTCATTGCCTAAGCCTACGAATGCCAATCAGTGTTGCAGATGTAGAGGTTGTGGATGTAGCCTGCATGACGCAGTGAACATGGAGATTGTGGGGGAAATTATTATAATGTGATACAGACAGTAGTGTGATCCTGATGCTTCTAATAAGGGCCAGGAGGTGACAGAGTAGATGAGAAGGGCTGCTAAACGAGGTTTAGAGAACCTACGTGACTCGAACGACAGACCTATCAATTAAAACGTATCTATATCACTATATATTAAATAAAAACATATTTCTGCATTATGTGTGCTTATTGATGATGTTTGTCAATGGCTTGAATATATTAACTTTCATTACCTTTCAGTAAGTTATGGTTAACGTGACATGATCATGTCAAACTGACTACAAATTGATTACTGTGCTGATGACTGACTCCCCCTATTGATTTGATCAGTGTTGTAATATAGTTCACCGTCTCTAATTGAATCCTCACAGACAGGGGCCCTCTTGCTGTGAGAGCTTGATATAAAACCTGTCATTAGCAGCGTGGACCGACTCTATACTAGTCCTCATTAACACAGTAAGAATACACTATTACATTATACACTATTACAGAATACAGAAAGCTGTACCTCACAAGTTTATTCACTCACTTTTTAGTCTAAGGCAAGGCATTGTGTAGGTAGCCTGTTTGATATAGCATAACTACAACTTTGGACATCATTAATAGTTTGGAAGCTGCTTGCCAAGGGTTGTAGAGACTACAGACTACATTTCACATAAGGACTTCCCAGAAAGTTGTTTGGAAATGTCAAAGGTATGATATTATTTACTTCTTCTATTGGTTTAGCAGGTGGGCTAACTACTGGAAAATGTGTTCCTCATTGTGTGACATGCAGGATGAACCTGAGATTTGTGTTATCTCCAAACTTTGATGTTCTCATATTCATCTTTTCAAACATCTCCTTCAATGAGATTCTAGACACTTTCATCTTCCATTACCTATTCCATCTCCTAATAATCCACCATAAATATTTTCTTTGTCAAATTCTTTGTCAAAATCACTGGAGACAGGTAATATGATCTGAAAGATTAAAACGTCTAAAATGACATTAATTTATTAAAATCCAATGTCTAATAAATAAATCTTGAATCAAAATTTAAGGACTATAGATCCCATAATGCATTTCAATTGCCGTTGCTCCTCTTTTCCCACACTATACCTATAGAGTCAGAGGGAGGGAAGAGCCCATTGGTTTAGCTGTGTGTGCATTCTCGTTATCTTTATGGATCAGATTAGCCCAATCAGAAGCATTTTACAAAGCTCCTTTCATCTCTTGGCCTCTAAAAGCTGTCGGGATAGAGGACACCGTTAATCTCCGCAGCGTCTCTTCTCTCACGTCGGGTGAATTGATTGACTAGTGGTCACACATATTTTAGCTATAGGGATCAGAGCGATAGGAGAACTATTCCCTAAGGGAGAGATTATAGAAGCTTTTTAAAAAGTCTGAAATGTATCTTTTGGGACTATCGTTGATTTGTGTTTGTTTCATGTCCTTAGCTGTGTCAATGGGTTCCCTGCCATCAGTAGATGCTTGCCTATTTTTTCTAACGCTGGTTCATCCTGATTAGGGGGGAGGTATTGTACTGAACTATTTTTAAAGAATTCCCCCAGCCCCTCAGCGATGCATTTGACTGCAAATTAGTCACTTTTAAAAAGTAGAATCCCATCTGGTCGGGGGAGATTTATGTCTCTGGGTGGCTAGAGAGTCCTAGCAATATTCCCTGTTCTCTACCTGGGGAGATTCTTGGGATTTCATTTCAACATAGTTTTTGTTTTGTTGTGTTAAAAAGGGATAAATGGAACAGGTTGCATCATTCAACGGTGTTAGCTTGATGTGAGAAGATTCCTTTGGATCTGCAAACTGGATGATAATTGCTGTCTGTCTGGGAAATTGTTTAAATTGACTGAGAGACTGCCCGAAAACCTCCCTACATCATCAATCTAAAAGCCTCTCTCTCTGTGTTCATGAATACCTTCAGGGAAGCCAGTCAGTCCTAATTAGAGGAGTCATTATTCAAGATGAAATACGTTCTCTGAGTTTTGGGCTAGTCTTCAGCAGATACGGACATATCATGAATCCTCTGTTTGACTGCTGCACTCCCATAGTCTCACTCAATTGGCAAGCCCCTCTGAGAAATTATGCAATGCCTCCTAAAAGTTGATTCAGATCACTCTAGATTCATTTGATTATGATGTATGACATAGTATCTATGGTATTATACATGATCTGAGTATGATCATTTAATTCAGTATGCAGTGTTTCACTGACTGACTACATCAACCATATCTGTATACTCAGCTGACACACCCATGAGGCTATCCATGTATCTGTACTGATTCATCCTTTGTTTGTACAGGTGAAGGGATCCCATTGTGATCTCTTTTACATGGGGGATATGTTCAGATCTCGAACCTGAATCCAAAATAAATGCACTGCAACAACAACTGAACTACCTACAAGCCGAGGAGTATGTACAACCAATCATGAGACTCATCAGCAATTTGCTTGATATTTGTTTAGATACATCAGAGCCAACAGGTTGAGCGTTCAGTGAATACTGTGTGTTCTTGGTGTCCTGGACAAACTCTAAACAGAAGAACATTAGATGAGGATTATTCCCATCATGTAGTGGTGTTGTATCAGTGTTGTTTCTAATACAGATTCTGAGAAATATCATAGGCAGTCTATTAGACGTACTTAGCCTTGAAAACAGTGGCTTGCGTCAATGACTGAATGAAAGAAAACACATTAAATATTCCAACAAACACAGACTCTATCTATTGGTATTGGTATGGCAAGATGAAAAGTCAGTTGGTAGACCTGCTGAGATCATTGAATTATTACAGGGTTGTTGCTATTCTGAAACACAGGAACATTATCCTAAGCCTGGTACTGACAATCATAATTAGGGCATCCTCTCTCTCTCTCTCTCTCTCTCTCTCTCTCTCTCTCTCCCTCTCTTTCTCCCCGTCTGTCTTAATTTCTCTTCCACTTGGCTGTATGTTCCTGTCAGATCTTCCTCTGATCCTCTTATTTGGCTGTATGTTCCTGTCAGATCTTCCTCTGATCCTCATATTTGGCTGTATGTTCCTGTCAGATCTTCCTCTGATCCTCATATTTGGCTATATGTTCCTGTCAGATCTTCCTCTGATCCTCATATTTGGCTGTATGTTCCTGTCAGATCTTCCTTTGTATGAGAAATCTGCTTAGAGTGGTGAAAACATTTAATATTTAGGCTTCTGTCTATTCTGAGACAAATAGTATTTGAAAAATAAGCCTATGAAGTTGTGTATCTATTATAAAATATGCTATTTCTGTTTTCAAACCACCAAGCAGCAAAATGAAGCATGGAAGAATGTAGTAGCGGTACTTATATATTGAGTCATATTCCATTGATGTGCTGTGAGAGATTATTTATGGCCTTGTAACAAGAGTGATGGCGAATTTGCCAATCTTGGTGTTCTCTGGCAAATGCCAAACGTCCTGCACGGTGTTGGGCTGTAAGCACAACCCCCACCTGTGGACGTCGGGCCCTCATACCACCCTCATGGAGTCTGTTTCTGACCGTTTGAGCAGACACATGCACATTTGTGGCCTGCTGGAGGTCATTTTGCAGGGCTCTGGCAGTGCTCCTCCTGCTCCTCCTTGCACAAAGGCGGAGGTAGCGGTCCTGCTGCTGGGTTGTTGCCCTCCTACACCCTCCTCCACGTCTCCTGATGTACTGGCCTGTCACCTGGTAGCGCCCCCATGCTCTGGACACTACGCTGACAGACACAGCAAACCTTCTTGCCACAGCTCGCATTGATGTGCCATCCTGGATGAGCTGCACTACCTGAGCCACTTGTGTGGGTTGGAGACTCCCTCTCATGCTACCACTAGAGTGAAAGCACCGCCAGCATTCAAAAGTGACCAAAACATCAGCCAGGAAGCATAGGAACTGAGAAGTGGTCTGTGGTCACCACCTGCAGAACCACTCCTTTATTGGGGGTGTCTTGCTAATTGCCTATAATTTCCACCTGTTGTCTATTCCATTTGCACAACAGCATGTGAAATGTATTGTCAATCAGTGTTGCTTCCTAAGTGGACAGTTTGATTTCACAGAAGTGTGATTGACTTGGAGTTACATTGTGTTGTTTAAGTGTTCCCTTTATTTTTTTGAGTAGTGTATAAGGAATTTGAAACGATTTATACTTTTACTTTTGGTACTTAATTATATTTAAAACCAAATACTTTTAGACTTTTACTCAAGTAGTATTTTACTGGGTGACTTTCACTTTTACTTGAGTAATTTTCTATTAATGTATCTTTACTTTTACTCAAGTATGACAATTGGGTCCTTTTTCCACCACAGAGCATGCTTAAACTGACAGATGTTGATGGGGATTTTTTTTTATTATGTTACTTAAATTGGCACACACATCAATAGACTCTAAAGAATTAAACATGAAGGAAAAACGTTGTGAGGTAAAAAAAAAAAAATAGCATCGATGATAAGTCACTGTGTAAGCCACTGGCAAAGTTATCTATACCTAGGTTAATGAATAATGTTGGAAATGAATTGGGTAGTTGTGTGGGTTGCCTTGGTGATCATCTTGATCCAGGACTTCCAAGGTCTCATAGTCTGACTACCATAATAGTAGAAGCCTGTTTTGCCATTGCATCTGCCCTGATTCTGAGTGTTATGAAAGAGTGGGAGTGACTGAACATTGACCGAACAAATAAGACATTGTGCATTGACGTCCTCGTCTTGATCTTTGAATATGTTAACTGGTGTCAGGTCCTGACTGAGAGCAGGCCTCTGGACTTCTCTATGGAAGTTGAGAGGTCACAGTCAGCACCTGACAGGAGAGCTCCGGGGAACTCTATGTTTAGTTTTGTTGATCCCCAATTAGAGGCAGCTGCATTGCGTTGTCTCTAATTGGGGATTCCATTTAAGTTCATTGTTTTCCCACCTGCGTTGTGGTTTCTTGTGTGTGTTCCGTTTGTGCACACCGGTTCGTGTTGCTGTCTTTTGTTTCCGTTTATTGTCTGTGCCTGGTCCGGGACCGGCGTCCAGTCCAGTCCAGTCCAGCTTCGGGGTCGGAGACTCTCTCGGCGCTGGTGTCCAGTCGGGGACCGGTGTTCAGCCTAGCTCCAGGGTCAGAGTCTTCCTCTGCACCGGTGCCCAGTCCGGGACCGGTGTTCGATCCAGCTCAGAGGTCGGAGCATCCCTCTGCACCGGTGCCCAGTCCGGGACCGGGGTGCAGTCCATCTCCGAGACAGGAGCCCTCTGCACGGTTCCCAGTCCGGGACCGGTGTCCAGTCCGACTCCGGGGTCGGAGTCCTCTGAGCCGGTGCCCTGTCCGGGACCGGGGTCCAATCCTGTTCCGAGGTCGGAGCCTCCACCAGCATCATCACCGGTGCTCCGTCCTCCCCCTCCTCCCACTTGGGAGGTACTCGTGGTCGGGTTTCTTGTGTGTGTTCCGTTTGTGCACATCGGTTCGTTTTGCTGTCTTTTGTTTCCGTTTATTGTCTTGGCATAATAAAGATGTCTTCTTGCAACTTCCACTCTGTGCCATGTTTCCTCTCCTCGCAACGTGACTGGAAAATTTGCATGCATCATCACATAATTTATAGACATCACTGTTTTGTTTTCTAATAGCTTCCTTTGCCTATTAAACGCCCACCAGACACAATGCATTTTAAGGTAAAGACCTCTTTATGCGCTCATGCAACTGAGCATTAAATCCACAATTGTATGCATTGATGTAGCCTTATTTTTTATTACCCATGAAGGGCAGTTTGGTGTGTCGTGCTCTGCTTTTGTCCTGGTTAATTAAGTATCACTAAGGCTCAATTCCATTCGCCTCTAACTGCTGGTTCTCTGCGTGACAGGCTTTGACAAGTAATTCATAGTTTGCTGAATAGAGTAAATTGCATCCCCCCCCCCCCCCCCCTTTTCGTTACAAGTGTAAGTGCTTGTCAATCCGAAACGATACCAGTTAGACAGCCTTTTCCTGATTCCTTTATTCATGCCTTGCTTGGCAGAGATTGGGGCCCAGACTGTATTTGGAGAATGTATTTCCCCCAGGAGAAACTGACTGTCAATCAGATGATGAGCAGTTTGAGCACAAGAGAAGTGACCATCTGGTAAATATAATCAAGCTTGTTTCTTAGTTCATATTATGAGGAGATGCCTGTTTGCAAAACTCAGGCACCGTATATAATTGTTTTATTTGTGTAGTCAGAACTATTTATGGAGGTAATTTTTATCAAATGTAATTTCCTTTAAATGTATGTATTAATTCTCTATATCCATGATTCAAACTGTTCTAGCCACAGATTTTGCAACATTCAAATTAAATAGATTGATTGTCAGTGGCAAATATTTATTTAGCGTTAAGCAAGTAGAATGAAAAGAAAAGCCCACGCACATCCCACCATGTCTACAGCTAAAGCTATAGGTATCTATCTGCAGAGATCAACACACAAGCCACAGAGAATATGTTTGAAGAGAGGACTTAATTAACGTTCTTAATCAAACACAGCAGTGATCTTGATTAGTTGTTTTTGTTTACAATGAATCATCATTTCAAATCCCCCAGGAAACCCTCTTGATAGTCAGCATGAGTTGCAGTGTTTACTGAAGTTATCCATAGGTCACTGTCACCTTGGGCACACATCGACAGCCTCTCTCTGGCAGTACCTTGTGTCCTGACTTCTCTGTGACAGGAACAGAGGAGGAGGACCTAGTGATTGTGTGAAGGATCCCTGTCCCTTTTGAAAGATTTGAACCCCATCCTAACTACCAGATGTCTGTCAAAAGGCCAAAGCCAAAACCCTAATATTGCTCTTAACAGAAACTCTTTATCTTTGCATCATCTGACAGCGGTAGATGTGGCCTGTGGCCATTAAACGCCCATGAGTTATTATGAAGAGTGCAGTTATTTACAGCATTTAGTCATGTGATGGCATCGTATATTATTATTAGTTTGTTATTTTACCTGCTTAAAGGTCCAATGCAGGTATCTTTTATCTCAATATCAAATCATTTCTGGGTCACAATCAAGTATCTTACTGTGACTGTTTTCACTTAAAATGGTTAAAAAAATAAACAGAAATAGCTTCTTAGCAAGAAAGAAAGTGTCTGTCTGGGAGTGGTCTGAGTGTGGAGGGGAAAACTGAAAATGAGCTGTTATTGGCAGAGAGGTTTCTTATTGGTCTATTAACTCATTTATTGACATCCCACCAAAACAGGCAGTCTTTTCAAACAGCTCTTAGACTAGAATGGCTTTATCCTATTTTCACACACTATTTTTCATCCTATTTTCACACACTATCCTCATAGTGTGGGAATATCCAGTATATAAAACACAGGAAAATCACGTTTTTGAACTATCTCTGCCTTGAAGCATCTTACAGTATGTTGATTCATTTCACTGGTTCTATTATTTTCTCATTTGTATTACCATTCCCAAGTGCCGCAGCGGTCTAAGGCACTCCATCTCTGTGCTAGAGGCGTCACTACAGACACCCTGGTTCGAATCCCATAGGGCGGAGCACAATTGGCCCAGCGTCGCCCGAGTTTGGCCGCTATAGGCCGTCATTGTAAATAAGAATTCATTACGGACTTGCCTAGTTAAATAAAGGTTACATTCCGTCTTATGGCACTCTACTGTGAGAAGAGCAACAGTGCCACCTAGTCCAGATCCTTGGGACAAGTCTCTATGCTCCCCAACATATCTTGATGAAAACCCTGGCTCCCATATCTACTCCCCAGCCTATAAAGACTGGCTATATTTCCAGATAATGGAATTGAGTTTAGTATTTAGTCAAACGTTGGCTCAGTTTGTTTAGTACATACAGTAAGTGATCATACAAATGACATCAGTGTATTTTTCAGGAACTGCAACAAAGGAAACCTCTTTTCTAGAAGTCAATAGTGTGTGAATTGTGCTTGTACCTCCATATTTCAAATATTTAAACTGTGCTTGCCTACTTATTAAGCTTGCCTGGTGCAATGGAACCAATGGAATAGTCCCAAAGGTGCAAACCTCACCCATGTCATTGTTTAAAGAATTGGTCAGTGGTGCAAACTCAAAAGAGCTTATTTTTTGGGGCTTTGAATTGTAATGTATGCTACATCTTCATTGATCTTTTCTGAGGTGAAAATTATGTTTCTCATGGTGGATATCTGTACAGCAAGTATTCCAACATTTCTAACCTACCTCACTTCAATAATGACTTCTGTATGCCTACTGTAAGTACACATGTGGCAGAGACAAGTGTTGATATTTGTTAAATTGCCTTTGTTGGCAAGATATAAACTTGGTGGTTCGAGCCCTGATTGCTGATTGGCTGAAAGCTGTGGTATATCGGACTGTATACCACATGTATGACAAAACGTTTATTTGTACTGCTCTAATTACGTTGGTAACCAGTTAATAATAGCAATAAGGCACCTTGGATATTTGTGGTATATTACCAATATATAATATACCACAGCTAAGGGCTGTATCCAGGCACTCTGCGTTGTGTCGTGCTTAAGAACAGCCCTTAGCCGTGGTATATTGGCCATATACCACACCCCCTTGTGCCTTATTACTTAAATAAAAAACCCTGTATGTATGATCTTGTATGATCACAAATCCAGTCACCAAAATGAATACAGACAGCGGACAATGTTTGTCCTTGAGTACAGAGAAACCTTTTCTCTACATAAGAACATCACTGTCTTGTCATTCAAGACACACATCAACCTGTCTCTGTGGAAATTAAAATGGACATGGAAATGTATTTCCGTCTAGCACCAAGTTTGACTAAAGCTTTTTCAACTTAATCTTCTTCCCTGTGTCTCTCAAGGCTGCCTCTTCTGTACTCCTCAATATTATCTCTCTGAAATGTGCCAAATGTCCATAGTTTTTCATCCCATGATTTTCAAACCCTTACATTATATAACTGTGTCACTTTGAAGAGTTTAGCGACCAAAATCCCCCAAAAATCGTCCTGTCAGTCTGTCTGAAAGCCATGTAAAAGCTATTCAAACCCATTAAAAAGCTCACAGATTAATCTAAAAGTGTACATTAAAGCCGGGCCATAATTGTGCATCTTTAACCTGAGTGATTACATTAGGGTGGTGTGTATGCACGCATTCGTGCGGGCACGCGTCCAGGCTTACGTGTCTGTGCATGTTTGTGCGTGTGTGTGTGTGTGTGCATGCCTGCGTGGGTAGCTGGGTTGGTGCATGCGTGTTTGAGATACAGAGAGAGGAGGATGTCCAACTGATGTTTACTGCTGGAGAAAGAAACTGAAAGAGACATTAAAGTGGCAGAGAGGTGGAACTGTATAACACTCATTCAGAGTTTGATTATGCTTTGATGTTCACCATGCTACATGGTGTCTTCATCCACAGAGACAGAGATTGTTGAAAATCAGACAGAGATGCTTTGGGTCTTATTTCACTACTTGTCCAGTTCACTGTGAGAATGAATAATGAGTCCATTTTGTTCTCTTCTGAACACGATAGTAAGTGACAGTTGAGCGGATCTTCATGGCACTGGAAGCTGGTGTGAGACATCTCAATCTTCAAAGATGACCATTGACAATTAGTGCACAAGAGGAATATCAATTCAAACTACACACACAATTCCAACTACATTTTGAATTGTGTGGGTTGCCTCATTTATACACAGACACAGATGTCTCTGCCTGACCTCGTCCCCAGGCTCCACTGCTACCACATTAGAAAGAGCCGGCTGGGTGGACGAGATTAGTCTGTACCTCATCCTGAAGCCCAGGTTTTTTATGGTACCGGTGGTAGAGTACTGGTACTGTCTTTAGAGCTGGAGCTCTGAAAGTGAACAAATCAACCCTGTTGATTCAGTTTTAACGTTGCCTCATTTGTCAGCCCACTGCCCTTGCTGTGTGTGTATGTGTGTGTGTGTGTGTGTGTGTGTCTGTCTCCATTTCTCAATGTCCATTCATCGTGGTTCTGGATAGCACAACACTCGGCTAAAACCAACAGGCCTAATACTGCTCTCTACACCTCTAATTACTGTTCAGCTAATCTGCTTATATTTCAGCAAGAGTGATTTGAAAAGCGCACTGGTTCTCAGGGAGGAGAGCCTATTGATTAACAGATTAGCCGCCTCCCAGGTTCTCCCTCTCTCTCTCTCTCTCAATTCAATTCAATTTAAATTTAAGGGATTTATTGGAATATGTTAGCATTGCGGAAGCAAGTGAAGTAGATAGTAAACAATAAAAATTAACAGTAAACATTACACTCAGAAGTTACACAGTTGAAGGTACACTTCAACTGTGAGAGACGGAATCTAAAACAAAAATCCAGAAAATCACATTGTATGATTTTTAAATAATTAATTAGCATCTTCTCCAGATTCATCTCTCTGTAGGTGATGGCTTTGTTATGGAAGGTTTGGGAATCGCTTCCTTTTAGGTGGTTGTGGAATTTAACGGCTCTTTTCTGGATTTTGATCATTAGCGGGTATCGGCCTAATTCTGCTTTGCATGCATTATTTGGTGTTTTTCGTTGTACACAGAGAATATTTTTGCAGAATTCTGCATGCAAAATTTGGTGTTTGTCCCATTTTGTGAATTCTTGGTTGGTGAGTGGACCCCAGGCCTCACAACCATAAAGGGCAATGGGTTCTATAACTGATTCAAGTATTTTTAGCCAGATCCTAATTGGTATGTCGAATTTTATGTTACTTTTGATGGCATAGAAGGCCCTTCTTGCCTGGTCTCTCAGATCGTTCACCGCTTTGTGGAAGTTACCTGTGGCGCAGTGCAGAAGATCTAGGTGCTGCTGTAGGCCCTCCTTGGTTGGTGACAGAAGCACCAGATCATCAGCAAACAGTAGACATTTGACTTCAGATTCTAGTATTGTGAGGCCGGGTGCTGCAGACTGTTCTAGTGCCCTCGCCAATTTGTGGATATATATGTTGAAGAGGGTGGGGCTTAAACTGCATCCCTGTCTCACCCCACGGCCCTATAGAAAAAAAATTTAACCGCACACTTGTTGTGTGTGTATATGGATTTTATAATGTCGTATATTTTTCCCCCAACATCACTTTCCATCAATTTGTATAGCAGACCCTCATGCCAAATTGAGTCAAATGCTTTTTTGAAGTCAACAAAGCATGAGAAGACTTTGCCTTCATTTTGGTTTGTTTGTTTGTCAATTAGGGTGTGCAGGGTGAATACACGGTCTATCGTACGGTAATTTGGCAAGAAGCCAATTTGACATTTGCTCAGCACATTGTTTTCACTGAGGAAATGTACGAGTCTGCTGTTAATGATAATGAAGAGGATTTTCCCAAGGTTGCTGTTGACGCATATCCCACGGTAATTATTGGGGTCAAATTTGTCTCCACTTTTGTGGTTTGGGGTGATCAGTCCTTGGTTCCAAATATTGGGGAAGAGCTAAGGATGATGTTAAAGAGTTTAAGTATTGCCAATTGGGATTTGTGGTCTGTACATTTTATAATTTAATTGAGGATACCATCAACACCACAGGCCTTTTTGGGTTGGAGAGTTTGTATTTTGTCCTGTAGTTAATTCAATGTAATTGGAGAATCCAGTGTGTTCTGGTCTTTAATAGTTGATTCTAGGATTTGCATTTAATCATGTATATTTATTTGCTCTTTGTTCTTTGTTATAGTGCCAAAAAGATTGGAGAAGTGGTTTACCCATACATCTCCGTTTTGGATAGATAACTCTTCGTGTTGTTGTTGTTTGGTTAGAGTCTATGGATTCTTCAATTACATTAAGCTGGTTTCTGACGTGCTCTTCCTTCTTTTTCCGTAGTGTATTTCTGTATTGTTTTAGTGATTCACCATAGTGAAGGCATAGGCTCAGGTTTTCTGGGTCTCTATGTTTTTGGTTGGATAGGTTTCTCAAATTCTTTCTTAGGTTTTTGCATACTTCATCAAACCATTTATCATTGTTGTTAATTGTCTTCTGTTTTCTGTTTGACATTTTTAGATTTGATAGGGAAGCTGAGAGGTCAAATATACTGTTTAGGTTTTCTTCTGCCAAGTTTACACCTCACTATGAAACATTTCGACCAGGAAATTGTCTAGAAGGGATTGGATTTGTTGTTGCCTAATTGTTTTTTGGTAGATTTCAATACTACCTTCCATCTACAGCATTTCTTAATATTATTAAGTTCCTTTGGCTTTGATGCCTCCTGATTGAGCATAGCTTTGTTCAATTAGAGTGTGATTTTGCTGTGATCTGATAGGGTTGTCAATGGACTGACTGTGAATGCTCTAAAATACTCTGGGTTGAGGTCAGTGATAAAGTAGTCTACAGTACTACTGCCAAGACATGAGCTATATGTGTACCTACTGTAGGAGTCCCCTCGAAGCCTCCCATTGATTATGTACATACTCAGCGTCCGACAGAGCTGCAGGAGTTGTGACCCGTTTTTGTTGGTTATGTTGTCGTAGTTGTGTTTAGGGGGGCAAATGGGAGAGGGAATGCTGTCACCTCCAGTTAGGTGTTTGTCCCCATGTGTGCTCAGGGTGTCCGGTTCTTGTCCGGTTCTAGCCACAGACCAGTACATGTCCCTGGGCCTGGAAATGGTTGATCTCCCCCTCAAGGATGGCGAAGCTGTCATCGTTAAAGTATGGGGATTCTATTGGGGGGATATAGGTACAACACATCTCTCTCTCTCCCTCTCTCTCTCTCTCTCTCTCTCTCTCTCTCTCTCTCTCTCTCGCTCTTGTTGCTCCTAAAGATACATGAGTGGAATATCTGAAAGATGAACGTGTTGATAAAAGTATCCTCTAATCACACAGGCTGGCTGTCTGTGTTTGAAAACCCTGATAAAGGCTAATGGCTGAAACGCAATGGTTTTCCTTTAACAATAGAGAAGCACTTTTATCAACTTCCACTGTCCTCCAAGAGTTATTGAATTTCCTGTTCACTTAAGTCTGTGCATGATGTCTGTTAGTTAGATCATCTGTAAGTAACACAGGACTGAAGGCTGTTTCTTTTAGGCTCAAGAAAAGGAACATAAATGTTGAATACAAATCATGATAACTGTGTATCAATCAGTGTCTGTTGTAGGGGGTTGAATCTGTTGGGTGCATTTAGTAAACTTTCACAAAAACAATGGAACGTTGTCATCGCTCGAAAGATACAGATGTTCACCGCAGGATCCTCAGTTTAACATTTCACTTTGTTAATGTTCTTTGTTGTTTCTTTTTTGTTATTAAATCGTGAACAGAATTATTTCTCAAAAAAATTACTAGTTGGAGGCAGTAAACACTGAATAATATGGCTTCAGTGTACTTCCCATCCTTCTAAACCCATAGGGGTCCCTGTGTTTTTGTCTGTCAGTGTCATTTCAATGATTCTGAAATTATTCTGTATTCCAGAACCATGGGACATGCTTGTACTGCAATATTTCAAATACTTAAACTGTGCTTGTGTACGTATTAAGCTTGCCTGGTGCAATGGACCCAATGGAATAGGTGCAAACCTCCCCCATCTCAACCAAACGCTCAAAGTATTTGAAAGAAAACAAATAATATTTGAACACTAGAACTGCCAAAGAGTGGTCAGAGAGGCACAATTGGCTTGACGGTTACTCCTTAAAGCAGAGTAGTGGTGTGTGAGACAGTTGAACAGTTAAATTCCAGGGCTCCTGTGTATATTATCACTGCTTCTCCTGGTAACTGAGCACCAACCAAGGTGGCTGCTTCGCGACTAGCTCTTAGGAAACTCTGCAGTATTTTGTTTGTTTATGTACGTTTCTTTACGTTATTAGCTATTTAAGTATCTCTTCCTGTCATTTACCTGTACTGTTAATGTAACCATGCAAATATTCACTTACCTGTACATTTAACTGTACATTTACCTGTACAGTTAATTTAACCATGCAAAATATTCACTTACCTGTTCATTTAACCAGACTGTATATTAAGTAAACTATTATTACCCTCACTTATATGATACGCATTTAGCTATTTAAGTATTTCTCTGCCATCGACCTGTATTGTATAGTTAACCATGCAAATAATCCTTATTTATCTATATCAACTTGCAATATTTTATCTTATTTTTTTCACCTAACACTCTGTAACAATGTATAGTTTACATATTCAGCCATTCACCCATACTGTGCAATGTCTTTTCATAGCTTTTTGCACTCCAGACCTCTTGTATTTTTATACTTTTTCATACTGCCGCTCTATGTATCATGTATCGTGTATCTGTCTTTTGTGTATTTTGTGTATTTTCGTTCTGGCATTTTGCACCTGCCGTGTGTTTTTTCTGGGATCAATAAAGTATCTATCTATCTATCTATCTATCTATCTATCTATCTATCTATCTATCTATCTATCTATCTATCTATCTATCTATGTGAAGTCAGAAGTTTACATACACTTAGGTTGAAGTCATAAAAACGAATTTTTCAACCACTCGACAGATTTCATGTTAACAAACTATAGTTTTGGCAAGTCGGTTAGGACATCTACTTTGTGCATGACACAAGTAATTCTTCCAACAATTGTTTACAGACAGATTATTTCACTTATAATTCACTATATCACAATTCCAGTGGGTCAGAAGTTTACATACACTACGTTGACTGTGCCTTTAAACAGCTTGGAAAATTCCAGAAAATGATGTCATGGCTTTAGAAGCTTCTGATAGGCTAATTGGCATCATTTGAGTCAATTGGAGGTGTACCTGTGGGTGTATTTCAAGGCCTACCTTCTAACTCAGTGCCTCTTTGCTCGACATCATGGGAAAATCAAAATAAATCAGCCAAGACCTCAGAAAATTGTAGACCTCCACAAGTCTGGTTCATCCTTGGGAGCAATTTCCAAACGCCTGAAGGTACCACGTTCATCTGTACAAACAATAGTACGCAAGTATAAACACCATAGGACCACACAGCTGTCAAACCGATGAACGTACTTGGGTGCGAAAAGTGCAAATCAATCCCAGAACAACAGCAAAGGACCTTGTGAAGATGGTGGAGGAAACAGGTACAATATTATCTATATCCACAGTAAAACAAGTCCTATATCGACATAACCTGAAAGGCCACTCAGCAAGGAAGAAGCCACTGCTCCAAAACCTTTTTGGTGAAATGTCCTCTGGTCTGATGAAACAGACCATCGTTATGTTTGGAGGAAAAAGGGGGAGGCTTGCAAGCCGAAGAATACCATCCCAACCGTGTAGCACGGGGGTGGCAGCATCATGTTGTGGGGGTGCTTTTCAGCAGGAGGGACTGGTGCACTTCACAATATAGATGGCATCATGAGGAAGGAAAATTATGTGGAAATATTGAAGCAACATCTCAAGACATCAGTCAGGAAGTTAAAGCTTGGTCGCAAATGGGTCTTCCAAATGGACAATGACCCCAAGCATACTTTTTTTAATATATTTTTTTATTTCACCTTTATTTAACCAGGTAGGTCAGTTGAGAACAAGTTCTCATTTGCAACTGCGACCTGGCCAAGACAAAGCAAAGCAGTGCAACAAAAAACACAGAGTTACACATTAAACAAACAGTCAAAAACACAATAGAAAATCTATATACAGAGTGCAAAATGTAGTGCAAAAATGCAGTAAGGTTAGGAGGTAGGACAATAAATAGACTATAGTGGTGAAATAAATTACAGAATTATCATCATTAACACAGGAATGAAGGATGTGCAAATTATGATGTGCAAATAGAGATACTGATAAATAGAGACTTAAAGAACATACAAATTCAACGTGACAGCTATTCCTCTGCCGAAAGCTATTTTAGACTTGCTAGACCAGGCCTGGGCAAATGCCGGCCCGGAGGCCATATGCGGCCTGCCACCTGATTCAATACGGCCCGCGGAATCATGCTCAGATCACGTAAACATTTTTAGATAATAAAGGTTTGAAAAACGGATTTGTTATTCAAATTAAAAGTCCAATGAATACTTGCCTTTGTGTAATGATTTAACTCCCACCGCTCGTGGGACATTTATTTTGAAGGCACGTATAGATAACAACTGCACAAGGACAGGCAAATTCATTAAATAATGTTTAATTGACTCTGCAGCAATACTTTGCCCTGACAAGAAAGAGCTGTTTGAAAAAGTTTCCCTGTCAAGACGAACAGTGACACGCCGTGTGGAGGACATCGCAGAGAATATGGAACAACAGTTGAAAGACAAGGTAAAGGATTTCACCTATTTATCCTTGGCCCTGGATGAGAGCAGTGATGCACGTAACACGGCTCAGTTGTTGATATTCTTACAAGGCATAACCCCAGACTTGAAATTACAGAGGAGCTTGCTTCAGTGCAGTCAATGAAGAGCACAACCACAGGGAAATATTTATTGGAGGAGGTTAATAAGTGTGTGGCAAAGCTGGGACTGAGTTTTGAAAAGTTATCCAGTGTGACAACTGATGGGTGCCCAAACTTGACAGGAAAAAACTTTGGCCTTTAGTAAAGGATACAAGATCAAGTTGCTGAGTTGAACCCAGATCAGAAAAGTATTTTCCTGCATTGCATTATTCATCAGGAGGTACTAAAGTGGTAAACTTCATAAGACCAAAATATTGAAACCACTGGCAGTTTGTCTCACTGTTGGAAGAGACAGAGTTGGGTCATGCAGATCTTCCCTACCACACAAACGTGAGATGGCTGAGTTTGGGGGAAGGTGCTTAAAAGTGTGTGGGACCTGAGTTTTTGCAAATGAAAGGAAAATATGTGGATTTCCCTCAATTGCTAGATAAAGAATGGTTGGCTGATTTTGCCTTCACTGTGGACATCACGGCCCTCATGAATGAACTGAGTTCCTAACTACAAGGGAAGGGCTTTTTTGCACATCAGATGTACAGCCTTGTCAAAGCCTCCAAGGCTCACCCACCTTCCGACATTACTAGTTTCTTCCCTATCAGATGGCCAATGAGAGAAGTATACATCGCTGCTGCGTGCTTTGAACTGTGAGTTTTCTCGTCGTTTTGAGGATTTCAAAGTGTTGGAAAATGACAAGCTGTTGTGTGTGCTGTTTGGGTCAACCTATGTATGTGAACATACATTTTCAGTGATGAAATATAACATGTCAAGGCACAAATCATCTCTTACTGACTCTCAGCAATCCTGTGCATAGTGAAATCAGAAACTATACCTGACTTCTCTCCTCTAGTCAATGCCCATCAGAGACTTCATTCCTCACACTGATTGAGTAGTTTAAATGTAATTTTGAGCTCTCTCTCTTTCTTGTGTTTTTGTGCATACCTGTTCTGTCCGTGGTGCTGAATGCACAGTGTACTTTTCCCTCTGTGTAGTTAATTGCATTTCGTTTAATAATGAAAATACCTACCAAAAGGAGAACATGGATGTGGTTTATTTCTGTGCATGTTAAAAAAGTAAAATAAGTAGCATATCTGGATGTGATTTACAGTACAAATAAGTATTGAACACGTCACCATTTTTCTCAGTAAATATATTTCCAAAGGTGCTATTGACATGAAATGTTCACCAGATGTTGGTTACAACCCAAGTAATCCATACATACAAAGAAACCAAAACAAATACGTTCAGAAATTAAGTTATGTGTAATAATGTGAAATGACACAGGGAAAAAGTATTGAACACACTTACTGATATTTATTTAATACTTTGTACAAAAGCCTTTGTTGGTAATGACAGCTTCAAGACGCCTGTATGGAGAAACTAGTCGCATGCATTGCTCTGGTGTGATTTTGGCCCATTCTTCCACACAAACAGTCTTCAAATCTTGAAGGTTCCGTGGGCCTCTTCTATGAATCTTGATCTTCAGTTCTTTCCATAGATTTTCAATGGGATAAATCAAGTCAGGTGATTGGCTGGGCCATTCTAGCAGCTTTATTTTTAAATGTACATTTAACAGGATAGTTAACTCAAAAACTGTCTGAATTATTTTGTTCATTAGTCCACTGTTAATACAATCCCCCCAACATGTGAGTGAACTATCCCTTTAAGCACTTACACATAGGGTAGCAGCATGACAGGCTGAACCGAGGACTGAATGAGGCCCCAATTATTGCATTTAAATGTAAATACATTTAATGTACTTACACAAAGGATAGCCTATGTATACCTTGGTATATTTTCTACTAGCTGTCTACAACAATAATTGTTATGGACTGATGCTCGTCTGATAAAGAGAGAAAACTCTATTCAACCACGGATGCTTCGATTTGTCTCCTCTTATTCTTGTTTTGAACCACTTTTGTAGTCATGTAAAGGTGGCAGTGCTTTTCTTTCCACTAATAGTGTCTGTGGTTCCAGGAACCCATCCTACAAGAGACATTACCGTCCATGTGCTTTAGACTACATCCCAAATGGTAGCTTATTCCCTATATAGCGCACTACTTTTGACTAGGCCCAAATGGCCCTTTATGGGCCCTGGTCAAAAGTAGTGAGTGCACTACAGATGTCGGATCTTAATTTGAGCCAGTTTACTACAGCAGGAAAATAATCCTGCTGCAAGAGTAAATAATTATTATGTGGATTATAATAAATAAATAAAAATTGTAGAATTTCGTTAGGGAAAATAAAATAACAAACAAATGGAAATTATAAACTTTAGAAGCCTTTTTAAACCTTTAATAAACTACAAGTTTGCATTGCCTGCTGTGATCCTACAAATTATGATCCTACATCCATATAACAGGAATAGGATAACATTTGGGACACGGACCATGTACTTTAGTCTAGCACATGCTGCTGGGCGATTCCACGCCAGTGGGATCAGAAATATGTTGGGTATCTCAGGTTGTTCTGGCAAGAAAATTGTGATGAAATTGGCCATTTTATTCCCTTTTTAAACCTATAAATGCCTCCTGTAAGACCTTATGTTTTGTGAACTGTACATGATACAGACATCTTGGCGCCATTATGGTAACACTTTATTTGGATAGTCCATCTACAAATGTTCATCAAAGTCTCTGTAGAATATCAGCAGCGTTTCAACAGCATGTCTTCAGTAATATTTCAACAGTATACCTGTAGCCTGTCAGTAATATTTCAACAGTATATCTGTTTGGATAGTCCATCTACAAATGTTCATCAAAGTCTCTGTAGAATATCAGCAGCGTTTCAACAGCATGTCTTCAGTAATATTTCAACAGTATACCTGTAGCCTGTCAGTAATATTTCAACAGTATATCTGTAGCCTGTCAGTAATATTTCAACAGTATATCTGTAGCCTGTCAGTAATATTTCAACAGTATATCTGTAGCCTGTCAGTAATATTTCAACAGTATATCTGTAGCCTGTCAGTAATATTTCAACAGTATATCTGTACCCTGTCAGTAATATTTCAACAGTATATCTGTAGCCTGTCAGTAATATTTCAACAGTATATCTGTAGCCTGTCAGTAATATTTCAACAGTATATCTGTAGCCTGTCAGTAATATTTCAACAGTATATCTGCTGTTAGTCTCCTGATTGTTTGTTGATCATCTATAGATGGGCTTAACATTTGTGCAAGTGAGGGGACATACTGTTGAAATATTACTGACAGGCTACAGATATGCTGTTGAAATATTACTGACAGGCTACAGATATGCTGTTGAAATATTACTGACAGGCTACAGGTATGCTGTTGAAATGCTGTTTATAGTCTACAGATGGTTTGTTTTGAATCTATAGATGGATTATTATTGACTACCTTGTTGGAAATGATGAGATATACTGTTGCTATGCTACTGAAAAGCTAAAGATATGCTGTTCACATGTTACTGGTAGTCTGTAGATAGTTTGTAGAGCTTCAACAGATGGACTATCCAAATAATGTGTTAACAACATTTCAATAAACAGATGAATTATTACCATATGCATGATCTTTATTTATGAGGACTCACTGTTGTGTGCACCTGTCATATGCGTGCTTACATCAGCGCTTCCCTCAGCTTGGGTCCGGGCTAACAATCTTTCAAGTGTATTGATCTGTGTGGCTGCCTCCGCTCCCCGGAACCTGTCTATGGAATTCTGAAGCATCATAACCATCTTTAAATTACTGTCATGTGCACCAGCCCTACCATATCTCTAAGTCTAATTCATGCAGATTACATACTTTTATTTCCTTGTGGGAACCTCATGGGATGGGAGCTTTCAGGTGGGGGCAAAGGGATTGAAATGGCTCTGGACCCTGCAAGAGAAAATCAAACCAGCGGGTTCATGTCCCTGATAAGTGGATATGGAGGGTTTTATTCAATCAAACTTGGAAATAGGAGTTTGCCGTGTCCTGGTTTGACTGCATTTCATATAGTGTTAGGATAGATCTATCTCACAGCTGCAGAGCGCTGAGTCTGGCCAAAGAGACTAGCGTTAGGATAGGTGAATATTGTGTAGGTAACACCAGGATGTATTCAACTGAGGACAAAGAAAAAGCATGGCTTGAAGCAGGATTGTGTAACTGAAAGAGGGTCTTGATGCACCAAGGGTATCTAATAAAAAGGAGCTCAGAGTCAAAGCATCACCCATGGCCTTAACATGCCTCAATCAAGATGGCATTTCGCAATAAACCAATGTCAGTCAATGTCCACCTTTGATGCATGTGCACACACACCCACACCACATGCACACACAGACACACACACACACACACACACACACACACACACACACACACACACACACACACACACACACACACACACACGCACACACACACACACGCACACACACACACCCACACCACATGCACACACAGACACACACGCACACACACACACACACACACACACACACACACACACACACACACACACACACACACACACACACACACACACACACACACACAGGGTTGAGTAGGTTACTTTCTAAATGTAGTCCATTACAGTTAATAGTTACCTGTCCAAAATTGTAATCAGTGATGTAACTTTTGGATTACCCAAACTCAGTAACGTAATCTGATTACTTTCAGTTACCTTAAAGAGGCATTAGAAGAATACCAAAAGATTCCATTAAACACGTTTGACGTGTCATTATAGTTGTGTCCGACTTTTGGTCAGACTCGCTTAGGCGGAACAAACTTAAACTTGCGCATTTTTTCAAAACTTAATTGAACGTCATTGAGAAAAACAGAAAGGTGTCCTAATGTATTTCATAAAAAAATCTTAGACATCCTTTCTGAACTTCAAAGTAATCTATTTTTTCAAAAGTATAATATGTATAAAATGTATAATATTGTAATCTGATTACAATTTTTTCGCTGGTAACGTAACTGAGTTTTTTAGTAATCAGATTACACACACACAAACACCTGACCAAAGGTAACTTCTGCAGAGAAAATGTAGGGATACTTTTTGTACCTTTATTTTGAAAGGGAAGACATATTGAGACCTAGGTCTATTTTCCAAATCGCCCTGTATAATACAATATAAAATACACATTATACACTGTATATACAGTGCATTCGGAAAGTATTCAGACCCCTTTCCTTTTTCCAAATGTTTCCACATTTTAAATAAATAAATTTAGCGAGGTCCAGCCAACCTTTTGATACAGGATACAGTGATGAGAATCAAAATGATATGTTTTTTAAAACGTCAAATCCATTTCAATCCAAATGCCTAAGTATTTATATGCCGGGGCACGTTCAATTGGAGAACCATCTAATGAGTGAACACATACAAACAGACACACACACACACACAGTTCTGCAGTGTGGAGGTTTATGCGAGGCAAACGCCTCCTGACATTTCGTAAGGTTTTTCTCTCCTCTGTTTTATTAAGCTATCGCTTAAAAGCAGCTCTGGCTCGTAGGCCTCTTTGAATAAAGCCAGAATGGCACTTTATCAGTGGACCATATAATGTCCTATTGAGTTTGATCACATGTTAGTCAAACAAGGGAGCTGCCTGGGAGGCCCCAGACATGTGTTGTGTGTTTGGGTCCATCCAGAGTGTGTATTCATGGATCCCAGGGGAAGGAAAACATTTACCAAGAAAATATGTATCTTTGTCTCTCTGTGTTTCATACATTTCCTTCAATTCGCAAGAGGCTGAATGTATCTCACCGGAGAATGTATCCGAGCGAGCAAAACAGGGCCCCTCTATCTATCTGATGCTGTCTGTTCAAAAAGAGTATGACATTGCTGGCCTCCCCAAGTGTTGAGCTAAACTCAGTGAGCTCAGCTGTGAATGGTCCTGGTGCACCAAAAAAAGGTTTAAAGGGCTTGGCTTCCGACCAATCACATCACATTAGAAAGCCAAACGTCATTCTCACCCAGATCTACCTCAGCACCAAATCCCCCCACAATCCTCCCCTCTCCCACATCAACTCCTGTCTGTCAGCTATTAAAACCTGGATGCAACACAACTTCCTCAAACTCAACAGCAATAAAACACAATTCATCCTCATAGGCTCCAAATCCACACTCAGCAAAACCAATAACCCCACTCTCACCATTGACGGCACCATTGTCTCTCCATCTCCCCAGGCCCGCAACCTCGGCGTGATTTTTAATTCAACCCTCTCCCTTGAGCCCCACATCCGTCATGTCATTAAAACCTCCTTCTTTCACCTCCGCAACGTTGCCAAAATCAGACCCTTACTCACACCCCCTGCTGCTGAAAGACTCATTCACGCCTTCATCTCCTCACGACTGGACTACTGCAACTCACTACTCCTTGGTATCAGCTCGACCTACATAAAAAGACTCCAACTGGTCCAGAACGCAGCCGCCCGACTCATCACCCGCTCCAAATCCTGGCACCACATCACTCCAGTCCTAAAACAATTACACTGGCTCCCCATTTTCCACCGGATCACGTACAAAATCCTGGTCCTTACCTACAAAGCCATCCATCACCTGGCCCCCTCATACCTCACTGACCTCCTCTCCCCCTACCAACCCTCACGGTCCCTCAGATCCGCCTCAGCCGGTCTCCTTTGCATCCACAATTCCAAGCTCCGCAGATTTGGGGACAGAGCCTTTTCCAGGGCAGCTCCCAGGCTCTGGAACTCCCTCCCCCATGAGATCCGCACCTCTGAGTCCCTCACCATCTTCCAGTCCCGCCTCAAGACCCATCTCTTCACTTCTGCCTATCCCTAGCCCCATGCCACTCCCATTTATATCTTTTTTTTTTGTTTGTTTTGTTTCTTGTTTTTTTTTCTCTGTCTTGTTTGTCTTGTCTTGTTTATTTACCTCCCCTGTAAAGCGAGTTCGTGAAAAGCTCTATACAAATTGAATTTATTATTATTATTATTATTATTCTCGTTGTTGTCCTCTGGTGGATAGCTAGCTAGCTAAAATAGTCCCTTTCCTAAATTAGCCATGGATGGAGATATGAATTTGGACTTGGGGTTTTACTTAATTCTCCGTACTGGCCAGTAATTATAACAGTGATTCTGATCCAACCATAAATTAATATATTGTACCCCTGGCCTGAGAAAATGGAAGTTCAACATGTAGCTATATGTAGTAGGCTCCCGAGTGGCGCTGTGGTCTAAGGCACTGCATCTCAGTGCAAGAGGTGTCACTACAGTACCTGGTTTGAATCCAGACTGTATCACATCTTGCCGTGGTTGAGAGTCCCATAGGGCGGCGCACAATTGGCCCATCGTTGTTGGGGTAGGCTGTCATTGTAAATAAAAATGTGTTCTTAACTGACTTGACTAGTTAAATAAAATAAAAAAAGGCTCATGTTAACTAGCTGGCCTGTCGCATTGTTGCCCATGAAAGGAAGTTAGGCTAGCAAGCAATCGTTTTAGCCAGGTAGACTAGGACAACAAAAACTAAAAGTGTGTACTGTATGACAGGGTCATAGACAGTTTAAAGTATCTACAGTATGACAGGTTCATAGACCGTTTCGTCAACATGAAAGAGAGGAGGATGTTATTGCCGTTTTTCTTCAAGTAGGGTGAGTCAATATGTTTTTCTACTTGCATGCACGCACGCAAACACACACACACACACACACACACACACACACACACACACACACACACACACACACACACACACACACACACACACACACACACACACACACACACACACACAAATCAATACCATGGACAGCCACATCATATTTATTTAGCTTATGTTGATTGGACTAAACAGTTTTTGGTATCTTTTAGATGTCACTGTATTAGACTAAGCATAAATGATTAGAAGATGTTGACATTTCTTAAGTTGAAATGGTGTTGGAATAGTGGAGGCCTGTTTTCTTTGCGACTTGCGGTAACTCTCTGTGGTTCTAAATCAATAGTTGTTTAACTTGCTTGACCATGCTGTAGGTAATGTAACTGTTTGTTACATACTGGACCGAGGTTGCTCTCTGGTTTTGTGGTGAAACAAAGGTGTGGTTGAATTTTCTTTGCCACTGTGTCTTCTTATTGTCTCGGCCTTAGGCCTGTATATCACAGTCGCAAGGCATATTAACTATTTTGTTTTATTTTATTTAACCTTTATTTAACTAGGCAAGTCAGTTAAGAACATATTTTTATTTACAATGACGGCCTACCAAAAGGCGAAAGGCCTCCTGCAGGAATGGGTGCTGGGATTAAAAATATAGATAAATTAAATAAAAATATAGGACAAAACACACATCATGACAAGAGAGACAACACTACATAAAGAGAGACCTAAGACAACAACATAGCATGGCAGCAACACATAACAACACAGCATGGTAGCAACACAACATGACAACAACATGGTAGTAACACAACATGGTAGCAGCACAACACAGGGTACAAACATTATTTGGCACAGACAACAGCACAAAGGGAAAGAAGGTAGAGACAACAATGCATCACGCAAAGCAGCCACAACTGTCAGTAAGAGTGTCCATGATTGAGTCTTTGAAAGAAGAGATTGAGATGAAACTGTCCAGTTTGAGTGTTTGTTGCAGCTCGTTCCAGTCGCTAGCTGCAGCGAACTGAAAAGACGAGCGACCCAAGGATGTGTGTGCTTTGGGGACCTTTAACTGAATGTGACTGGCAGAACAAGTTGTATGTGGAGGATGAGGGCTATATCTCAAATAGGGGGGAGTGAGGCCCCAGAGGATTTTATAAATAAGCATCAACCAGTGGGTCTTGCGACAGGTATACAGAGATGACTAGTTTACAGAGGAGTATAGAGTGCAGTGATGTGTTCTATATGGAGCATTGGTGGTAAAGAACATCTAGCCGCTCAAGAGCACACTTACCTGCCGATCTATAAATTACGTCACCCGTAATCTAGCTTGGGTAGGATGGTCATCTGAATCAGAGTTAGTTTGGCAGCTGGAGTGAAAGAGGAGCGATTACGATTGAGGAAATCAAGTCTAGATTTAACTTTAGCCTGCAGCATTTACTTTAGCCTGCAACAAATTTATGAAATTTCCCCCCCGGGGGATCAATAAAGTACCTATCTATCTATCTATCTATCTATCTATCTATCTTGATATGTGCTGAGAGAAGGACAGTGCACCGTCTAGCCATACTCCCAAGTACTTGTATGAGGTGACTACCTCAAGCTCTAAACCCTCAGAGGTAGTAATCACACCTGTGGGGAGAGGGGCATTCTTCTTACCAAACCACATTACCTTTGTTTTGGAGGTGTTCAGGACAAGGTTAAGGTCAGAGAAAGCTTGTTGGATACTAAGAAAGCTTTGTGAGTTTAAGACTGTATCATCTGCATATAAATGGATAAGCGAGCTTCTTACTACCTGAGCTATGTTGTTTATGTACATTGAGAAGAGTGTGGGGGATAGGATCTAGCCTTGGGGTACACCCTTGGTGACCGGCTAACTAACAGGTTATAAAGCAAACAACGCAATTATCACAACACAGGTTGTAATATGGCTTTTTTTATTTGGCTTGGCTTCCCCAGTGATTTTACCCACACACTGCTACTGGGTCCATCTCTGCAGGATATACTGTGCTTTCGGAAAGTATTCAGACCCCTTGACTTTTCCCACATTTTGTTACGTTACAGCCTTATTTTAAAATGTATTAAATTGTTTTTTTTTCCCCTCATCAATCTACACACAATACCCCATAATGACAAAGCAAAAACTGTTTTTTAGAAATTGTTCCTAATTTCTATATATTTTTTTTACTGAAATATCAAATTTCTTCTTGGGTATGACACTACAAGCTTGGCAGACCTGTATTTGGGGAGTTTCTCACATTATTCTCTGCAGATCCTCTCAAGCTCTGTCAGGTTGGATGGAGAGCATTGCTACACAGCTATTTTCAGGTCTCTCCAGAGATGTTAGATCGGGTTCAAGTCTGGGATCTGGCTGGGCCACTCAAGGACATTCAGAGACTTGTCCCAAAGCCACTCCTGCGTTGTCTTGGCTGTGTGCTTAGGGTCGTTGTACTCAATCTTGGTTTCATCAGATCAGAGAATCTTGTTTCTCATGGTCTTGGAGTTATTTGGCAAACTCCAAGTGGGCTGTCATGTGCCTTTTACTGAGGAGTGACTTCTGTCTGGCCCCTCTACCATAAAGGCCTGATTGGTGGAGTGCTTCAGAGATGGTTGTCCTTCTGGAAGGTTTGTCCATCTCCACAGAGGAACTCTGGAGCTCTATCAGAGTGACCATCGGGTTCTGGTCACCTCCCTGACCAAGGACCTTCTCCCCCGATTGCTTAGTTTGACTGGGCGGCCAGCTCTAGGAAGAGTCTTGGTGGTTCCAAACTTCATCCATTTAAGAATGATGGAGGACACTATGTTCTTGGGGACCTTCAATGCTTCAGATATGTTTTGGTACCCTTCCCCAGATTATTGCCTTCGACCTCATGGCTTGGTTTTTGCTCTGACATGCACTATCAACTGTGGAACCTTATATAGACAGGTGTGTGCCTTTCCAAATCATGTCCAATCAATTGAATTTACTCCAATCAAGTTGTAGAATAATACATTGTATTATACTCAATTTTGAGTCTCATAGCAAAGAGTCTGAATACTTATGTAAATAAGGTATTTGTTTTAAATGTTTTATACATTTTCAAAAATGCCTAAAAACCTGTTTATGTTTTGTCATTATGGGGTATTGTGTGTAGATTGATGAGGAAAACATTTTATTTAATCAATTTTAGAATAAGGCTATAACTTAACAAAATGTGGAAAAAATCAATGGGTCTGAATGCCTTCTGAATGCACTGTACAGAAACACACACACACACACACACACACACACACACACACACACAGATGTGGGTTCTGTGTTTGGGTCCGTCTCTGGAGAATATACAAAGACATCAGCCAACTGGACTTCACAGCAGGATCGTAGAACAGCCAATGGGATCATCCAGAGGCTTCAGGTCAAAGGTCAAAAGGTAATTTATAGGTTATACACTGGGATATTGATTGTACTTGCCTTACTGTAGCCACACTGACTAATACAACACTAACTTCTCTAAGAGGTGATGTTAGATTTGGGCTATATTGCTATGACACAGGATATGGAGAGGATAAGATGCATGGAGGGAATAAGGCAAATGATTTCTGTTGATACCAAACCTACAAAATCATAGAATTATCTGCCGGCAAACATACAAAATCATAGAATTATCTGTCAGTTGACTGGGCCGCTTCCTGAGACGTTAGATAAAGACTAGTCAGCTTCTCTTGCCATACTCCTTTCCATCCCAGTGCCAGATCCTGCTACAGGGGATGGTGTTAGCGGTCGTGTAGCGCCACCCAGTGGAACATAATATGCTGCTGACACGTCTTCAAACTTCCATCTCCATCAGCACCATGACAATCTAAATCAACTTCAATGTGGACAGTGGTTCAGAAAGTAGACAGAAAACCACAACACGGGATACAAACGATAAGTAAATTAGGGTTGTACTTACTTTGATTACTCATCAAAAGGACATTGGTTCTTCTGTTTTGTTTATCGAAAATAGCTTTCGACGGACACTTACTTGACTGATCAGTTGGACATAGAAAACCATTTAGGATTTATTTTGCACAAAACAAAAAAATATATCCTTCTGTTCACACAACTTCTGTCCTCGCCCTCCACACACAGTAAATACAAAACAAAATACAACTTGTTCAAAGAATGGAGGAGAACTTGGATGAAATTCATCATTCTGCTTTTTTCGTCTTTCTCTTGTTTATTGGATTTCTAACCAGAAGAGGAGGCTGCTCTCTCACTCATGGAGTCTGAGATACAGAGACCAGTCACTCTCAGTAGACTGGGGTTCACAGTGCTGCCTACCTAGCTCTGCCTACCTGGCCCTGCTTGCCTGCCTGGCTCTGCCTACCTGGCCCTGGCTCGCTCTGCCTACCTGGCCCTGCCTGGCTCTGCCTACCAGGCTCTGCCTACCTGGCCCTGCCTGGCTCTGCCTGGCTCTGCCTACCTGGCCCTGCCTGGCTCTGCCTGACTGGCCTTGCCTGGCTCTGCCTGCCTGGCTCTGTCTACCTGGCTCTGCTTACCTGGATCTGTCTACCTGGCTCTGTCTATCTGGCCCTGCCTGGCTCTGTCTACCTGGCTCTGCTTACCTGGATCTGCCTACCTGGCTCTGCCCACCTGGCTCTGCCCTGCCTGGCTCTGCCTACCTGGCTCTGCTTACCTGGCCCTGCCTGGTCCTGCCTGGCTCTGCCTGCCTGCCTGGCTCTGCCTACCTGGCTCTGCCTACCTGGCTCTGCTTACCTGGCTCTGCTTACCTGGCCCTTTCTGGCCCTGCCTGGCTCTGCCTGCCTGGCTCTGCCTACCTGGCTCTGCTTACCTGGCTCTGCTTACCTGGCTCTGCCTACCTGGCCCTGGATGGCTCTGCCTACCTGGCCCTGGCTGGCTCTGCCTGCCTGGCCCTGCCTGGCTCTGTCTACCTGGCTCTGCCTACCTGGCTCTGCCTACCTGGCCCTGGCTGGCTCTGCCTGCCTGGCCCTGGCTGGCTCTGTCTGGCTGGAATCACAGCTCTGGATAGGAGAAGGGTATAATTAAACAACACAGTCAACACACACAAACAGACACACACACAGCTACAGTTTATTCCCAAGGTTGTAGCTATAGGTCTTAATGTTTTGTTTTAGTTACACAACGGGCAAAGCCAACTTGTTATTTGAGGGAGAACTTTATATGTAAGTGCTGCACAAGTACTATAATAGCGTAGCACAAAAGTCCTAAATTGACAGAGTAATCAAATGAGTCAAATGTCTTTTGTTTCTGAGTCACTGTTTGGTGATTTTCCTTCATCGTTTCTGTAGTTTTCTACGTCTTATCCCCTCTGTTTATCGTTTGGGATGGTCCAAGAATATAATGCTTTACGTTTCTCAGACTGGTGCCAAAGGCTTGAGGTGAAAAGTTAACACTCTTCCCTCCAAATAGGTTTTTCAGTCATAAGCAGTGTGTGTACTGTTTAGCTGTCTGCAACCTTAGTTGTAGCAGTCTTTGGAACAGACAGCAGTCTAGATATTGTACTATACTTACTAAGCTTCTGTTGCTAAGCTTCTGTTGCTAAGATTCTGTTGCTAAGCTTCTGTTGCTAAGCTTCTGTTACTTCCCACTGCTGATTATGTTTTTCCAAAATGGCTGCACTGGTGTACAACCCTACCCATGTTTAAGCATTCTTTAGGTTAGGTTCCATTCCACCATGTTTTCATGAGCCTGGAAAAGATTTACAAGCATTATTGTATATTTGACATAAATAAAAAATACTTGCTGAAGGTTCTATTCAGGGTTTTCTCTAAGTGTTTTTCATGCAGGTGCGTGCACAGATAGGGCTCTACCTCGGCAGAGCACATGCCCCTAAATCCTTTTATTCACATAAGTGCCCTTTTGTTTTTAAATTCGAGTTCATTGTGTGTAATTGAATTAGCCATTAAGATATTGCCATATACTGCTTTATGTAACTAAATAAAAGTTTTTTTAAAAGTCATAATTGCTCAACGAGTCTTTGACCACATTTGCATAAAAATATTTTTGGGGTGCCCTTTCTTTTTGTTTGAGTACCTCCTGCCCAAAAGGTCTGTGCACGGCCCTTTCATATGTTTCTTCATAGTTGATTAAAAAATCCTACAACCTTCCCTTATCACGGTCAGTAGCACAAAATATTGAAGAGCATGCTGCGATAAAAAGATTGTTTCACAGTGCAAATTAATTTAAGAATTTCCCTAAAGATTAAGCTGCCCCCTCAGGCTTACTGATGTTGACAGGCAATATCTCAGTGCTCTTAAGTGAGCAAATCACACAAAAATGCACAATGTTTCATATGCTGATTCTATTTATTTGCATAGAGAAAGTGCAACATATATTCAACAATAAGGTATGTCATTGTGACAAAAGAGCAGACTACAGTTGAGCTGAGAAACTCTAATGGTGCTCAAACAATAAAGATTGGGATCGTAAAATTATAGTTTTATTGTGACTTGAAACAAACACCATGAAATACGTTACTTCTAAACATTTGAGTAATTTGGTAAACAAAAAATATGATATTTTATCGAAGCAGGTACTTAAATATATTATGTGACTTACAGAAGCCTTTAGGCTGTTGCTATATTTCTGACTGCACAGGCCAGAGTATGTAGACAAGTTTGGACAAAACCGCAGCCGTATTGTATGAAGAAAAACCAGCCATAATGGAAGGCAGTGGAAAAAATGTCCCATACAGGCTGTATACATTACACCAGGGGTCTCCAACCCTGTTCCTGACGAGCTACCCTGCTGTAGGTTTTTGCTCCAACGCCAGTTGTAACTAACCTGGTTTAGCATATCAACCAGCTAATTATTAGTCAGGTGTGCTAGATTAGGGTTACACCCGAAATAACATCTGCTAAACATGTGTATGTGATCGATTCAATTGGATTTGATTTGATTGGGAGGACCAGGGTTGGTTAACACTGGTGTAGTACACACAACAAAAGATACATGTGTGTGACTTTAATTTCTTTATCAAAGCTGTGTGACCCCAGTAGGGAAGTTTGACCATACTGTAGGTCCTGTCAGTGACCTTCATGCAGCCGAAGCACTGTGGTTTCCAAGATGGCATTTAAGTTGTACTGCACACAGGAAACAACGCAATTACACTGACCCTCCCTTCAACCCTGCAACAACCACATCATATGCCTCCCACTGCAGCCAAGGGCTGGACTACACAGAAGGGCTGGACTACACAGAAGGGCTGGACTACACAGAAGGGCTGGACTACACAGAAGGGCTGGACTACACAGCAATGGAGTGGGAAAAGAAGAAGACAAACTCTGAGGGAAACGTAGAGCGAGAGAATGAGGAAGAGGCGGAAAAGAGAGAGAGAAAGTAAGAAAGAGACAGAGTGAGAGTAAGAGAGACAACGTGGCTTGATGTTTTTCCAATGTAGTCTTTGGAGAGGGTGAGAGGACAGTGGGGTTATGTGAGGTAGTGGAGGAGCGTTTTGTCCATGTACAGTATAATCAAGTCGAATAGAGTGTAGGCCTGCTGTATTTACACAGCTTTTAGACTCAGACATAGTAATCATAGTTGTATCTATATAGGCTAGTGTATTCAGTACTCTTTCCTACTCGTTATGCATATATTATGTTAAACTGTATGCAGGGTTGGGTAGGTTAATTTCTAAATGTAATCCGTTAGTTACAAGTTACCTGTCCAAAATTGTAAACAGTAACGTAACTTTCGGATTATCTATTGCAGGATAAATCAATGTTAAAGTTTACATAGCTGGCCATATATGGATGTTACATTTTACTTTATGGGTTGGTTATGTAGGCTTCTTCTAACCCATCGCTTTCTACTAGATATAATAATACGATTAAATTATATCTAACCAAAGTCAGAATTCCAGTCATTCCAATTAATGTTATTCCCCTTGATCTTCAAGAATAGAACTTGGAAATATGGAAGTATAGATTAGCTAAATTGTTTTTACCTGTGCATGACCCCAAAACTAAGGATTTATTAGCCAGCCCTACTCTGTTGTTTATGATTTTGTTGTCATGGAGGACTGATTGGCCTCATTGATTCGAGAAGTAAAATAAATGCTGCGCTCATGGAATGGCATGCTTTGCCAAGAGTGTGCAAAGCTGTCATCAAGGCAAAGGGTGGCTACTTTGAAGAATCTGAAACATAAAATATATGTTATTACATGATTTTAACACTTTTTGGTTACTACATGATTCCTTATGTGTTATTTCATAGTTTTGATGTCTTCACTGTTATTCTACAATGTAGAAAATAGTAAAAATAAAGAAAAACCCTTGAATTAGTAGGTGTGTCCAAACTTTTGACTGGTACTGTATATAATGTATAAATCCAAAAATGGATGTAGAAACTACAGATTGAGCAATAAAAGCCACACTTTTATTCCATAGGCTTGGATCTGCACTATGCAGCTGTTGCAAGAGCACATTTGTCACTGGCTGCCCACAGCTTAAACTTCTTGAATTCACCATTATTGGGTTCAAATACACATTTAGATTTGTGAACAGCCATCCATAACTACCACAATCCGTTAGGCGCAAATAGCTAAATGAGAGAGCTGCAGTGTGATTCACATCAATGCGCTATGTAGATTAATAGTAAATGGTATCCGTATCGCCGTCATCGTTACCTCGAAGCGTTTATTCAAATGGGATAGTCTGTGTATGCCGAAAGCAGTCGCAACATTGGAAGACATAGCTTGGACTGTAGCCTACAAAAGCCTATTTCTTCTCTTTTCCCGCGATCCATCAAACACATTTGGTGTGTCATCCATAGTGGTCTCTGATTTATGGTCAGACTCGCTCACGTTGAGTACATTTACATTTGCGCCTTTTTTCTATGCTTATTTGAATGTCATTGAGAAAACAGATAAGTGTCAAAGATTTTTTTCCGCAAACAGCCTTTCTGAATTTAAAAGTAATCCTCGAAGTAATCATCTATTTTTTCAAAAGTATCTGTAATCTGATTAGAATATTTTTGCTGGTAACGTAAAGGATTACATTTACCGTTTTGTGTAATCCCTTACAACCCTGACTGTATGTTATTTTATGCTATGTAATACTGCAACATGTCTCTCAAGGATTGTTTTCTTTCGAGAGTAAGTATTCTGAATGATTGACTTTAAGCCTGTATGTATGATGATTCAATCATAGAATTAGATTTACTAGAATGTTGATTCTGATTATATACAGTAGCTCCAATGCTATTCTCTGCACAGCAGAGGTGTTTACAGGTTTTTATGTGTGCTAATGAGCCCAGCTCTACTGAACTGACTAGACCTCACTGGTGGTTAGTCTTTACAGCCTGAATATATCACTGATCTGCCTGCCAAGCAGAGTTTCCGGACAAATAAGTGGCCTTGTGGGTATAGTGTCCGCTCTGAGATTAGAAGGTTGGGGGTTCGATCTCTAGTCGAGTCATGCTAAAGACTGTAAAAATGGCCCCCCATTTCTCTCTGCTTGGAACTGGAAGTATACTTCAAGTGATTGATAGTGTCTCCTCAACCAACCTTTCAATTTATAAGTTTATTACTGACAAAATGGTGGGATTCTCTCAGCATGCAATCATGGCCCACGTGCCGGTAAATTGTAGGTCTGCAACACTCTCACTCAAGATGTGTAATTTACAGGTGTGCTTGGTCCAGAACAGAACTGGGTCTCTGGATCATCTAGTCTACCCTGGAGGCCTAGGAGCCATGGCAACACTGGATGGCTGTAGTGCCAAATATGTCTGCTTTACAACATTTAGTCTATAAGAATTTTGAAAATTTCGTTTAGGTTTTATCAACCCTAACCACTTTTAGGGTATGCTTTCCTCCCCTTTTTCAATGTATGTTAAGTTTTCTACCCTCCTAAATTGAATATGTACAGTTGAAGTCGGAAGTTTACATACACATGAAGTCATTAAAACTTGTTTTTCAACCACTCCACAGATTTCATGTTAACAAACTATAGTTTTGGGAGGTCGGTTAGGATTATCTACTTTTTGCAATACACAAGTCATTCTTCCAACAATTGTTTACAGACAGATTATTTCACTTATAATTCACTATATCACAATTCTAGTGGGTCAGAAGTTTACATGCACTAAATTGACTCTGCCTTTAAACAGCTTGGAAAATTCCAGAAAATTATGTCATGGCTTTAGAAGACCACTATATATAATTGTCAAGAAATGGAATGGCCTTCCAAGTGTCTCAGGTTTTGTTTTATTTTTTATTGTTCGCTAATTGACATAATTTGAGTTAATTGGAGGTGTACCTGTGGATATATTTCAAGGCCTACCTTCAAACTCAGGGCCTCTTTGCTCGACATTATGGGAAAATCAAAAGAAATCAGCCAAGACCTCCAAAAAACAATTGTAGACCTCCACAATTCTGGTTCATCCTTTGGAGTAATTTCCAAACGCCTGAAGGTACCACGTTCATCTGTACAAACAATAGTACGCAAGTATAAACAACATGGGACCATGCAGCCGTCGTACCGCTCAGGAAGGAGATGCGTTCTGTCTCCTAGAGATGAACGTACTTTGGTGCGAAAGTGCAAATCAATCCCAGAACAACAGCAAGAGGACCTTGTGAAGATACTGGAGGAAACAGGTATAAAAGTATCTATATCCACAGTAAAACAAGTCCTATATCGACATAACCTGAAAGGTCACTCAGCAAGGAAGAAGCCACTGCTCCAAAACCACCATAAAAAAGCCAGACTACGTTTTGCAACTGCACATAGAGAAATGTCTTCTGGTCTGATGAAACAAAAATAGAATTGTTTGGCCATAATGACCATCGTTATGTTTGGAGGAAAAAGGGGGAACACCATCCCAACCGTGAAGCACGGGGGTGGCAGCATTATGTTGTGGGGGTGCTTTTCTGCAAGAGGGACTGATGCACTTCACAAAATAGATGGCGTCATGAGGAAGGAAAATTATGTGGATATATTGAAGCAACATCTCAAGACATCAGTCAGGAAGTTAAAGCTTGGTCGCAAATGGGCCTTCCAAATGGACAATGACCCCAAGCATACTTCCAAAGTTGTGGCAAAATGGCTTAAGGACAACAAAGTCAAGGTATTGGAGTGGCCATCACAATATCCTGACCTCAATCCTATAGAAAATGTGTGGGCAGAACTGAAAAAGCGTGTGCGAGCAAGGAGGCCTACAAACCTGACTCAGTTACACCAGTTCTGTCAGGAGGAATGGGCCAAAATTCACCCAAATTATTGTGGGAAGCTTGTGGAAGGCTACCCTAAACGTTTGACCCAAGTTAAACAATTTAAAGGCAATGCTACCAAATACTAATTGAGTGTATGTAAACTTCTGACCCACTAGGAATGTGATGAAAGAAATAATAGTTGAAATAAATAATTCTCTCTACTATTATTCTGACATTTCACATTCTTCAAATAAAGTGGTGAACCTAACTGACAGGGACTTTTTACTAGAATTAAATGTCAGGAATTGTGAAAAACTGAGTTTAAATATATTTGGCTAAGGTGTATGTAAACGTCCAACTTCAACTGTACATGTCACACATTATATTAGATGTTATGTGCTTCCTTATCTTTGATATGTTGGAGATATGAGATTTCAGAAGAAGCCAATAGGGTCAAGATTTCAACCAGGAAACTTATCTTCCAATGGCGTGAGAAAAGGAGAGAAAGTGCAAGAGAATGAAGGATCAGGAGGAAAAAATAAGAGTGGTACATGGTGTGGGAGAGGAGGGGTATGGAAGGCTGGGAGAGGAGAGGGAGGTGTATGGCTAGGCTGGGAGAGGAGAGGGACGGGTATGGAAGGCTGGGAGAGGAGAGGGAGGGGTATGGAAGGCTGGGAGAGGAGAGGGAGGGGTATGGAAGGCTGGGAGAGGAGAGGGAGGGGTATGGAAGGCTGGGAGAGGAGAGGAGAGGAGAGGGAGGTGTATGGAAGGGTGGGAGAGGGGAAGAGGACCGAAGAATGGTGGAAGAGGGATTGTAGACTAGAGAGGTGAGAGATACCAAAGTCTTCCACTTCCTACTTTTCGTTAGTGAAAGTAATTCACCCATGAAACAGAAACTATCTCTCCGCCCCATCCATCTCCATCACTTCCCCATGAATTGGGTTTTCCCCCCAGGCCATGGAGAGGCTCCTATAAACCCCCTAACACCACTCAAGTGGTCTAGTCCCCAGCCTCCAGCCTCCCCTCTGACCACAGGGGGAGAGACCATGGGGAGAGGATGGGGGGTGAGGAGAGGAGAGGATTCACAACCAGTATCTTCTCCTCTTACATCCAGGCCACAGGATTCCATTCCTTTACTCTGCTCTGTTTTTGCCAGAGGCTGACATGCAGCAGGCTGATACAGTCCAGGAGAGGTGGAAGCAATTGCTCTTAGGGTGGGGGAGAGGGTGTCGAGGTAGAGGCGATGGGGGAGGGGAGGCCTTTTTTGGGGCTTTTAGATGTCTGTGGAAAATGAATCACGGAGGCCTGCACAGGGGGAACGCGGAGAGAAGTAGAAACACATCTGGCCCTGGAAATATAGAATAGAAATAGAGATAGGACAGCTTTGGATTTACTATCCTATGTCTGTATACTGTAGGGCTCAGGCACACCAACGTCTGTATACCGTAGGGCTCAGGCACACCAACGTCTGTATACTGTAGGGCTCAGGCACACCAACGTCTGTATACCGTAGGGCTCAGGCACACCAACGTCTGTATATCGTAGGGCTCAGGCACACCAACGTCTGTATATCGTAGGACTCAGGCACACCAACGTCTGTATATCGTAGGGCTCAGGCACACCAACGTCTGTATACCGTAGGACTCAGGCACACCAACGTCTGTATACCGTAGGGCTCAGGCACACCAACGTCTGTATACCGTAGGGCTCAGGCACTTAAATAATGATGTGTCAGGTGTGGGTGAGCTTTCTTCCACCCACATAACCTGCAAAACCTAAATTATTATGTGTAACAAAACAAAGAGAGAGTGTGAGAGAGGGAAAGAGAAAGAGGGAGAGAGAGACAGAGAGAGAGGGGGGAGAGACAGAGAGAGAGGGGGGAGAGAGACAGAGAGAGAGAGGTGGAGAGGAGAGAGGGAGAGAGGGAAAGAAACAGAGAGACAGACAGACAGAGAAGGAGCGAGAGAGACAGAAAGAGAAGGAAAGGAAGGAGATACCATATCCACTGTCATCCTTGGTCTATAATGCTATGTAATTTTAGGCTTGAGACGGCTCTCCCTAAATACTGACCCTTTCCCATAAAACCAGAGGAGGAGGTGGAGTGAGAGGGAAATGCAATCTACTGCTGCCAGGTTCCAATCCATTTTGGCTAGCTTAGCTTGTCATTAAGATTCTTCCTTTTTCTTTCTGGAGAAGGTTTGGAGGGACTTGCCATAGACCTTGTTTTGATGAGCCACATCACCAGCCTACGTGAAGAGAGAAATCCTCTTGAGGAGTTTTTTTTTTTTTTTTTGTGGATTAACTTTTAAAAATCAGATTAATGCTATTAAATGCCTAAGAAGATACTCACGGGTCGGCGTCATATGTATAATATCAGAAACTTGATTAAAGAAGAGGCAGTGAACCTTTTCAATGTGGCTTCTTATACAGTAATTACCTTTAATTAAAGAGAAATGTAGATCATTTGCAATCCATAGCATGTGAAGTGCAGTCGTTACTTTTTGTTTTTCAAAAAGGGGTATTTTTGACAGCAGACAGTGTGTTAAAGGTAGACTCAGCAATATGATGTAGATGCAGAAAGTTAACAGTATTGTGGGTAATTTTGTGCAACAACTGAGAGCTTCTCATCTGTTTTGGTTCCGTGGCTACCACGCTGAGAACAAGCGAAGCGAACCCATGCACATGCGCAGATACTGTGTGTGACTGTCTGAAAGAGAAGTCTTGCATCTTGCTCATCTTAACATAGCCGGGGGAACTAGGGTGCTGAGGTTGCTGCAGCACCCCCTGATTAATTGAAATACATAAATAAAAAAGTATATATAAAAAATGTTTATAATGTTCCACAAAACTTGTGAACTAGGCCTTTAACTAGGCCGGTATGAGCGGGAAAAAATTATGCATCTCTATCTGCGGTGCAGCTCGTGGCAACATCATTTCGCTGAGTCGACCTTTAAGAGAGGAAGAGTTTAAAAGATAACGGAATAAGGTGACACATGACAGATAAAGAAATGGAAGACAGAGAGGAGAAGATAGAGCGAACAGGAGAGGGAAAGAGGGAGGGAGCATTCCAGACATAGAATTAGGAATTAGAATACTAGTAATGTAATAGGATCTCTGGGATTCCAGTCATCTTGAAAACCAAATCTCTCTCTCTCTCTCTCTCTCTCTCAACCTTTTTGAGTTCCATATAGAACCCTTTACACAGAGGGTTCTACATTGAACCCAAAAGAGTTCTACCTGGAACCAAAAAGTGTTCTATCTGGAACCAAAAACCCTTTTACTTAAGGTCATTACATCACTGAGAACATTCCCGTTGGTAATTGGCACCTGGGAGAGAAAGAGGGGGATATAGGAGGAGAGGACCAGGGTGTAGGAGAAGAGGGGAAGTCTATAGAGAGAGGCAAGGGGCCATGTCTGTGTCTCCCCCTTTCCCAACCTTCTCGTCAGCGGTACACAGACTGATAACACACGTAGAGGATCAGACACGTAAAGGCTCAGACTTGTAGAGGCTCAGACACGTAGAGTGACCCTGCAGGGACATGCATTTCACATTTTAATCTCTCAACCATGACTAGCCAGCTACATAGCCACAGCCTCACCACAGCTAGCCTGAAGAGAGAGAGAGAGAGAGAGAGAGAGAGAGAGAGAGAGAGAGAGAGAGAGAGAGAGAGAGATTAGATAGAGATTAGATAGAGATTAGATAGAGATTAGATAGAGATTAGATAGATAGAGAGAGATTAGATAGATAGAGAGAGAAGATAGATAGATAGAGAGAGATAAAATAGATAGAGAGAGGTAGAGAAGATAGAGAGAGAGAGAGAGAAGATAGAGAGAGAGAGAGAGAGAGAGATTAGATAGATAGAGAGAGAGAGAGAGAGAGAGAGAGATTAGATAGATAGAGAGAGAGAGAGATTAGAGAGAGAGAGAGAGATTCGATAGAGAGAGAGAGATTAGAGAGAGAGAGAGAGATTAGAGAGAGAGAGAGAGAGAGAGAGAGAGAGAGATTAGATAGAGAGAGAGAGAGAGATTAGATCACAGTTTTTATACCTCTACCATCCTGACAGGTATAAGTTTTAGATGTAAAAGAGCCTCAGTTTTAACATTTTTCTCCCAATCTTTACTAATCTCAGAGGATTCTAACGCTGGGTCTCCATATGGTATTATTCACACGGAAATACTGCTTTCAGTATAAACAGATGACTACGAATTTAGGTCAAGTATGGAATGTTTCAACCTAAACTACAGATACCACATACTGTACCTCCTAAGGCCTAAAAAAGACAGGGGACTATTAGAAAAAAAAGTTGAATTCAACATGCAAAGGAATAACTAAAATGCATCATGCAGTCAAGGTATGAGGGGCAATTGACCTGAAGAAAATATTTCCAATTTCACACTGCCCTCCCTGTGCTGGGGTAGGAAATGGATGAAGCACAACAGGTAGGTAGGAAGTCATGTTTATACAGTCCATGTTTATACAGTCCATCTAAGTGTTAAAGAGATGAGGTGGTTTAAAGTTATTACTGTAGTTAAGGATCCCTTTGAATTTGGGGGTGTTTCACTATTAACCCATAACCTGGAATGGTACACCTCACAGTCACTCAAATGTCTCACTCATGTTTCAGAAGGGCCCTCCAATATTCATTTGAAGCCAACCACAAACTTCAAATGAAATGTATAGTTCAGCAATTATACAACTTCCATGTTTAGAAATAAAATAATTCATCAAAAAGGCCATGATAAACTATAAGTGGGGTTCTGATAAAGAGATAAATAAGAGAGAGAGAGAGAGAGAAACAGAGAGTTAGACGTTTTGTGAGAGAGGAAACGAGAGAAGTAGAAGTGAGAGAGCGAGAGGGAAAGTATAACGTGTGCAGCACCAGTCAGGGCATGTCCTCTTCTCTCTCTCTCTCTCTCTCTCTCTCTCTCTCTCTCTCTCTCTCTCTCTCTCTCTCTCTCTCTCTCTCTCTCTCTCTCTCTCTCTCTCTCTCTCTCTCTCTCTCATCTCACATTCTTGTTCTCTCTCTCCCTTTTCTCTCTCTCGCTCTTCTCTCACTGTCTCTCTCTCACTCTCTCTCTCCTCTCACATTCTTGTTCTCTCTCTCTCTCTCTCTTTTTCTCTCTCTCGCTCCTCTCTCACTGTCTCTCTCACTCTCTCTCTCATTCTCATTTTCTCTCTCTCGCTCTCTCTCCTCTCACTCTCTCTCTCTTTCCTCTCTCTCAGTCTCTCTCTCACTCTCTCTCTCCTCTCTCTCATTGTTTCTCTCTCTATTTCCTCTCTCTCTGTCTCTCTCTTACTCTCTCTCTTACTCTCTCTCTCCTCTCTCTCATTGTTTCTCTCTCTCTTTTCTCTCTCTCGCTCCTCTCTCACTGTCTTACTCTCTCCATGACCTGAGGCAGCTGGAGCCCATTCTCCACCGCTGTTAACATCTGCTCTCCCAGCCTCCTTCCTTCTCTCTATCCCCCTCACTCCTTTCCTTTGCTTACATCTTGCAGGTCTCACTTGAACCAAATGAGACTTCCTGGTTGAAAAATAATGGTAAAAAAATGTCAGGTTTAATAACGGTTAAATATATGTTTGAGACAGCAGACACACACCCCACCCTGGAGATAAAGAGCAATGATTACAGTTTGATAGAAAATGAGTGTTGTGCTCTCAGTATCTCAGTCTTTATCCCCTGCAATCACGATGACACATCATGCCAGCTGTGTTTCCCTAGGTTACCATCCGACTTCTAACTCTGTTATTCCTTATGGCCGTATCGTAGGACGGTCCAACACATGTGAACACTGTGTTTCCTCTGAAGGCAGGCCAGTATAGGGATAACAGATGTATCCCAGTATGAATGTGAGAAACAATGATAGATGGAACCCATGGTGTTTGATAATTAACAGCTGGTTGAGTTAGGCAGGAGTTAACCATGTTTGGTCTGGTCTGGTATTTTACCCCTCCTACAGTAATGCACACGTGGAAGAAACATAAGTTCACCCAGGCAAAAAGAAAAAGAGGAAAATAACATCTATTTCACACAAGCTCCGCCTCTGCAAACACAAGCTCCGCCTCTGCATTGTGACTGGTTCCAAATCCATGTGGTCAACAATCCAAAACTTGGTGAAGTTCGGAGGACACACCCTAAGCCTGGGAAGAATGAGTAGTGCTCTTTGATTTGATATGATAGAGAGTTTACTGTTAATTGTATTATTTATTTCACTTTTGTTAACTATCTACTTCACTTGCTTTGGCAATGTTAACATATGTTTCCCATGCCAATAAAGCCCTTAAATTGAGAGAGAGAGAGAGAGAGACCTATCCCCCGTCATGTAAACCCAGGAATGACTGAGCCAATGCACTGAACCACCAAGGTGTTCCAACACATATAGTTCATTTAGACATTTAGGAAAGCATACACTTTCACATATTGAAAATCTTGCTTATGAAAACACTTATTTGGGTAAATGAGTTAGAGAGCGTGCAGAGGAATTCAGGGGTTTGAGAATGACTGCAGTTGGAAGACAGTGCTCCTACCTTTTTTCTTCATCTCAACATGGACTAGGAGTTTGCATGTAAGGACAAAATAGACAGAGAAGCAGAAATGTCCTTAAACATTCATTACTCTTGAATAATGACACAAACTTCTGATTACATTTGTGATTTACACAAGCCTCAACATTAAGATGGCAAATCTTGTTTTCTACAGATGAATCCATCTGTTTCCACGTCCACATCTGTTGCGATTGAAATTGTCTCTGTTCGTCTTTGTGAGAGAGAGCGGAGCGGAGGAGAAATACAGCAGGAGATTTTAACCAGATGCAGCCACAGTTTCCCTTTGGACGCCAGCCAGAAGGCATGCACTCATGCTGAAGCTATGTCAATGGCAGTGCTTGCTGCTCTAAACCCTCTCTACCTCTTCTCCTCTTTCCATTACGTTTCCAGTTCTCTTCCACCCCGACTCCCTTTCTTTCTTACACAGCCGACTCATTTAGTCATGGAGGTGCCAACACTTCAACCTTTTATTAAACAGCTTTATAGGTTTGGTCACAAATGACACCCTATTCCCTACATAGTGCAATACGTTTCACCAAAAGTAGTACACTATATAGGGAATAGGGTGTCATTTGGGAACCCAGCCCTGGTCTGGTTACTGAGCTAAACCACACTGGGGGGATGTTCTTCTCAACGTGTTCACGGATGGACGTGTCAACCAACCTCAGGCTGTGTGGAACTTTGTCTTTCTCCATGCTACCAATCGAATTTGGAGTGAAGCGATATGTTGAAAAGCAGTTGAAAACCAATGATGGTGCTGAATTGGTGGCAAACTGGTTGGCAGGCTAGCAGGGTTGGTATAGGTGTGACATGGAGTACATGCATTTTGAGATTGAACGGCTCCGGTTGGGTGGTTTGGTGACTTTCCCCCCCAATGCAGTTCTCTGCTGGCCTGAGCATGGTGAGATGGAGGGAGACAGTGTATGTAGCTAGAGCTGCCTGCATCTCACATTTACAATGACCGTGATTTTCCACTAAGCGCTCAGATGGAGAACGAAAGAGAGAGGATGAGGGGGAGGGAGAGAGCAGAGAGGATGGACTAGACAAAGGAAACTGGAGAGAAGAAAAAAAGCTGTCTGCAATTCTCCAGTGGAATTCCTGGCATCACCAGCCAAACCTCCAAATGTAACCAAAAGGGAAGGTCAACAGAGAGAAGGGAAGCTTTCCTCAGTCTTTAATCCATGCTAGTCTATTCAAGTATAGAAGTCTCCCACTTCCAACGACCCCCTAGCCTACTCCTTAGAGACTCTTGTAGATCTGATACAATTGGATGGGTGAAAGCAATATAGTGGAAATTCCCCCCAGACAATCAGAAAGCAAGGTGAGGCAATTGCCATATTGCTTAAACATATCCAATCTTTTCAGATCTACATGAAGGCTAGGGGCTAGGGACTGGGGGCTAGGAACTGGGGCTGGGGACTAGGGGCTGGGGCTGGGGGCTAGGAACTGGGGCTGGGGACTAGGGGCTGGGGCTGGGGGCTAGGAACTGGGACTGGGGGCTAGGGGCTAGGGGCTGGGGCTGGGGGCTAGGAACTGGGGCTGGGGGCTAGGAACTGGGGCTGGGGGCTAGGTGCTGGGGGCTGGAGGCTGGGGCTGGAGGCTAGGGGCTGGAGCTGGGGGCTAGGAACTGGGGCTGGGGGCTAGGGGCTGGGAGCTAGGAACTGGGGCAGGGGCTGGGGGCTGGGGGCAAGGGGCTGGGTCTGGGGGCTAGGGGCTGGGGCTGGGGCTGTGGGCTAGGGGCTGGGGCTGGGGGCTGGGGCTAGGGGCTGGGGGCTAGGAACTGGGTTCTGGGGGCTGGGGGCAAAACAAACCCCAGACATCTCAGTTAGAAACCTCCTCAGTTAGAAACCTCCAGGCAGCCAGTCTGACCAGTGATTATTAGTAATATATCACATAGCCTTAGAAAACATCAAGGGGACCATGACAACCACAGGTGATGATGTCACCAGATCAGTCCAAACACTGCACCCACGGAGGGGTGCTCGCTCGGCTAATGACTTTAATGTGGGAAAGGCAGCTCTACATACACACACGCACGTGCACATACACACAAACACACACACCTCTAAGACTCAATGTGCCAGCCATATGGTTCTACATGGTATAATGTGTTCCAGATGTGGTGGGAGGTGTTTTTAGGGTCCCGTGAGGGAGCTTAGGATTCCTGACCTTCAACTGGGTCAGAATGTCCCTGCAAATCCATGGGGTCTCCTACCCCTCACACTGGATGACCTGATGAATGCTGGCCAACCATGGAGAAGGTTAGCATAGCAACACGTGGATCACATAGGTAATAGTGAACCCTTTTCCAGGCCTAGCGTAGCAACACCTGGATTGTGTGCTAGACTCTGAGGGGTATACATGAAACATAAAGCATTTCTAACAGGCCGTTGAGTCACGCAGAGTAGCAGTGTGTGAGGCCACTGCAGTGGCTGGTTACAGAGGAAGACATACATAAAGTCGGAGCAATTATCTAATTAGACCAAAATAGCCTCACCATGGTGCCCCATACTGTTCCACTGTTACTCTAAGACAACACTGACTAGACCACTTAATGAACATGGCTAGTCCTGTATGGCTACTTTCTTTTGCGTTCACATTAGGATGAGAAACCTATAGACCTATGCCATAATCAAAATGGGAAAATAAAGCTATTCTATTCAAACATGCAGTATAAACCTATACCCTCTGGGAAAATAAAGTTATTACTTTATTCTGTTCTATTATATACAACCAGAAGTTAGAAAACGTAGGTGATTTAAAGGTTTATTGGGCAACGTCTGCTTTGAGCATAGTACAATGCAGTGCCATCCATCAAGTCAGTCAGTACAGCAGCCAGAAGCACTTACCTGTTAACCACAAGCCACCAAGAGACTATGGCATCTCTGACAAGTTATACACAAAGACATCCCTGGGCAAAAACTAATTTCTAAACAAATGACCCCTATCTGTACATTTGCGCAGCACATAAACCTGTAACATAACCCTAACCGATAACCCCAAACCCTAACCCTAACACAATATCTTGTACCATATCTGATTGTATGGATCTTATAATGAGCATTGTTTTTGTAAGACAATAAAACTAGATTGTAACACCTGTGAATACATACCAGGGCATCAAATCTGTAACGCCAGACGCTGGAAGACGAGAAGCAAGTACGGGGTATGGAATTTAATGATAAATAAACATGTAACAAAACACGAAAACATGAAACAAAACACGAACAGTGTCTGGACACGAGAAACAGGAAGATAACAATGCTGACTGGGGAAAGATCCTGAGGGAGTGACAGATATAGGGATACAAATCATAGAAGTGATGCAGTCCAGGTAAGTCTCATGAACGCAGATGTGCGTAATGATGGTGACAGTTGTGCGCAGTAATCAGCAGCCTGATGACCTAGAGGCCGGAGAAGGAGTATACGTGACAAAAACGAATCTAATCAAGCTTTATTTATACAGACACATACATTTCATTACAGGAAAAAATGAATAAAAAACTATTAAAATAATAGCAGCAATATTTACTACACAACAAAAAAAACGAAAGGATGACACAAATCGAAGAACTAAAAAGCACCCTAAGGAAAAGCAAAGCTAAATATGTGTGTTTTAAGATCACTTTAATGTCCACAGTTTCTGCCCCCCTCAGGTTCTCTGGCAGGTTATTCCAGAGGCTGGGGGCATAGTAACTAAAGGCTGCCTCTCCATGCTTCTTGGTCCTAGGCTTTGGGATTGTTAAAAAGCCAGTGCCAGAGGACCTGAGGGACCTACTGGATACATAACCTAAAAGCATGTCTGACATGTATTGGGGTGCACAATCGTGGATTGATTTAAAAACCAATAGAAGAATCTGAAAACGTATTATAAAACTCACAGGCAGCCAGTCCAGAGACATTAAAACCGGTGTAATATGTGCTCTCTGTCTGGTCTTGGTCAGTGCCCGTGCTGCAGCATTCTGTATGATAATGTATCACTTTAACTAAGGCTGTCTCTGCGCTATGGTGGGTATGAAACCCAGATTAAAAACACAGTTGGCACTTAAAAAATAATTTAGTTGTTTGAAAAACAATTTCTCCAGAATTTTGCTTAAGAATGGAAGGTTGAAGATTGTCAGAAAATTGCAAAGAGCTGAAGAATCTAGAATACTTTTCTTCAGAAGGGGTTTCACCATAGCTGTTTTTAGTGCAGTGGGGAAAGTGCCTGTGAACAGGGAGTGATTAACAATATCTTGCACTTCTTCAGATATGCAATTAAAAACAATTAAGAAACGCTCTGCCTTTCTGCAATTTCTCTTTAATCGATTTGTTTCCTCACTTATCCAAAGTTCTCTCCATTTGGATGTGGCCTTTATCAACTTTACTGGAGCTATGGCATCAATGGTTGCCCTCAATTTTCTATTAAAGTTATGGACTAAATCATCACAAGAGGAAGGCAAAATAAGTGGTGGAGTATTGTTCATACACTCAGTAAAATATGTAGCAACCTCAGAGGTAAGATAGCATTTTTCAATAATGCGTCCAGTAATACCCTGTGCTATGGGCAACAAGGTAGTAAAAAATACACAGTGGTGATCAGATAAAGCAAAAAGAAATCAGGTCCAGAGTATTGCTGCGGTTATGGGTGGGCCCAATAACATGTTGGATAAAGTCCATAGAGCTCAAAATATTCAAAAATACAGTGGCCTTTAGAGTCAGTCTCTTTGTCAACATGAATGATAAAAATCGCCCAACACAAAGATTTTATCATACTTCTCAAGGACGATAGACAATAGTTGAGATAAATCTGTAATGAAAGTGAAGCGATGCTTTGGTGGCCTATACAGGCCTATGATAAGCACTGGTGGCAGACATTTAAACAGTATAGCATGACGCCCAAAAGATCCATGGTCGCCAAATGAAATGTCTTTACATCTGAGCGCATTCAGCTATGAACTCATATCTTTTACAAAATGTATTTAACTCAACTACCCCATCAAGCAAGGACGACTCTCCTGTGGTGGCACAGATCACAAGCAGGGAGTTTGAATGGTAAAATAGACTGAAAGCTGCTGCACTTTTTATTTGTGGATTCTGTAATTAGCTCACCACTTGTTTCCTCTCAAACCCAAGACAGACTCCGAGCTAAAGGGAGGGGCTACAGGCGCCATATCTGATTGGACCAATCCCATGTTATTTTGAAGGAAAAGCAGCAGCTCTCCTTCTCTACTTCTCTTCCCACACAGGCTATAAATGGATGGTACCCAAGCATGCCACGTGTTTCTGCCTTGAAACAAAGCACTGTGTATCAAGTGCAAACAGAGTTTAGTATTTAATCTGCACCTCAAACTATACAGTGCAGAGGGGGAGACAGACTTCTCTGTCAGTGCCTCATTCAACCTTTTTCGTCCCTCTGCAAGCCTTGGCTCTGTAGGTTATTTTTCTCTGGAAGCGAAAGTCTACCATTTGGACTGGCTCTCCAAAAGCTACAGATTCAGACCCGTTAAGCAGCAGGGAGAGAAGAGAGAGAAGAAAAGAAGAAAGACAAATGGAAACGGAGAGAGGAGAGAGAAAGAGAGAGGAGGACGGATGGTTATGATGTTGAACTAGCATCTTTGAAAAGTTAAATGCTATATTTATAGGTGAAGAAAGAGACCAAGGAAATCAATGAGAGAGAGGAGAGAGAAAGAGAGAGGGGGAGAGAGAGAGAGGAGAAAAGGGAAAATAAAGAGAGAAAGATAGAGTGCGTGTGAGGCAGATGATAGCAGTAACCCTACATGCACCCACAGCTTCAACCCTCTTCAACTCAGACCCTCCTCTTCCATCTGGCTTACAGGCTGGAAAAAATGACAGAGCAGCAGAGCAGACACTGGTGGTAACTCCTCACAGACATCACTTCAGAGACTCTTTTACTGATACTCATAGACTACGTACAGCAATCCTTAAACAGCATTTACTCTACATTAAAACACTGAAATTGAAAAAGGATTGCTGACATTTTTTTTATGCCCCACAGAGTTTTTCTTCTAGTCCTACAGGTCAGGCCTCTTTTACAGAACTAAATTCATATATGCCTCCTAATACAAAATAAACTGTGCATATAATCTGGATTTTTAAAAGGCATTGTTAGCACTTGAAGGTGTTTTTAAACCCTACATAGTTTTCTTTCTAGGCCTAAGGATTTTGTTTGAATGCCTCTACACCTCCTCTCCAGTCTGAGACACAAGAACATAGATGTGAAAGATAAATAAAGAATCACATCCTTGACTGTGAAACCAAAACGTTCAGACGAACCTGCAGGTGTAAAGACAAACTGAGGCAGACAGATGGGAACTGAACTTCCTCCAAGCTTGCCTTTGTGAGATGAACAGCACATTCTTCCATGGAAGAAGATCATTGTATCAAAGAAATGGGGTCACAATTACAAAGTGATCCAGTGACTTAGCAGTGTGTGAAAGCTAATGACTGAGGAGTACAACGTTTGGGATTACATGTGAACAGACTTGATCTGAGTCAAACATATTTTTTCCATACTAGGTTTAGGTAGGAGCTTTAGCTATGTACCCTGTTGGGCAGTTTCCTGGACAGATATTACTCCTGGACCAAAAAGCCTACTCAATGGACAATATCCATTGAAAGTGTTTTTTAGTCCAGGACTAGGCTTAAACTCTGTCCAGGAAACCGCCCCTGTATGTTTACCAGTCGTCTAGTTATCACTATCTTGACACCAACGTACCTGTGCAAGGCTTTTCTCATATAAATATTAAACAGGTACAGTAGCTAAAAAAAAGCTAACAACAACAGTAGCAACAGTAGCACGCTGTCACAGTCACTAGCCCATTCAAGCTTAACATCCTTGTCAGTTATCGCCCTCCAGGTTCCCTAGGAGAGTTCATCAATGAGCTTGACGCCTTGATAAGTTCATTTCCTAATAATGGCTCACCCCTCACAGTTCTGGGTGACTTTAACCTCCCAACGTCTGCCTTTGACTAATTTCTTTCTGCCTCCTTCTTTCCACTCCTTTCCTCTTTTGACCTCACCCTCTCACCGTCCCCCCCTACTCACAAGGCAGGCAATACTCTTGACCTCATCCTTACTAGATGCTGTTCTTCTACTAATCTCACTGCAACTCCCCTCCAAGTCTCCAACCACTACTTTGGATCCTTTTCTCTCTCGCTCTCCTCCAACACTACTCACTCTGCCCCTACTCAGATGGTAATATGCCGTCGCAACCTTCGCTCTCCCGCCACTCTCTCCTCTTTCATCTCTTCCCTCTGCTAAATCCTTCTCTCTCCTGTCTCATGATCCTGCCTCCTCGACCCTCCTCTTCTCCCTTTCTGCATCTTTTGACTCTCTATGTCCCCTATCCTCCCGGCCGGCTTGGTCCTCCCCTCCTGCTCCGTGGCTAAACGACTCATTGTGAGCTCACAGAACAAGGCTCCGGGCAACCGAGCAGAAATGGAGGAAAACTAAACTCCTGTCATCTTTTCACTCTCTCCTCTCTACTTTTTCTTCCTCTGTTTCTGCTGCTAAAGCCACTTTCTACCACTCTAAATTTCAAGCCTAGGCCTCTAACCCTAGGAAGCTCTTTGCCACCTTCTCCTCCCTGCTGAATACTCCTCCTCCTCCCCCTCCCTCCTCCCTCCTCCCTCTCTGCGGATGACTTCGTCAACCATTTTGAAAAGAAGGTTGATGACATCCGATCCTCATTTACTAAGCCCATTGACACCACTGGTCCTGCTCACACTGCCCTACCCTATGCTTTGACTTCTTTCTCCCCTCTCTCTCCAGATGAAATCTTGCGACTTGTGACAGCTGGCAGCCCAACAACCTACCCGCTTCACCCTATCCCCTCCTCTCTTCTCCAGACAATTTCCGGAGACCTTCCTCCTTACCTCACCTCGCTCATCAACTCATCCTTGACCGCTGGCTGTGTCCCTTCTGTCTTCAAGAAGGCGAGAGTTGCCTACACTCGATCCCTCCGATGTCAACAACTACAGACCAGTATCCCTTCTTTCTTTTCTTTCCAAAACTCTTGAGCATGCCGTCTCGAACCAACTCTCCTGCTATATCTCTCAGAATGACCTTCTTGATCCTAACCAGTCACGTTTCAAGACTGGTCATTCAACTGAGACTGCTCTTCTCTGTGTCACGGAGGCTCTCCGCACTGCCAAAGCTAACTCTCTCTCCTCTGCTCTTATCCTTCTAGACCTATCTGCTGCCTTTGACACTGTGAACCACCAGATCCACCTCTCCACCCTCTCCGAGTTGGGCATCTCCGGCACTGCACACTCTTGGATTGCGTCCTACCTGACAGATCGCTCCTATCAGGTGGTGTGGCGAGAATCTGTCTCCACATCAGGCACGTGCTCTCACCACTGGTGTCCCCGAGGGCTCAGTTCTAGGCCCTCACTTGGCTCTGTCATATCCTCACATGGTATCTCCTATCATTAATACGCAGAAGACACTCAATATGGCAGAAATATCAGTTTGGATGTCAGATCACCACCTCAAGCTAAACCTCGGCAAGATGGAGCTGCTCTTCCTCCCAGGGAAGGACTGCCCGCTCCAGGATCTTGCCATCACGGTTGACAAGTCCATTGTGTCCTCCTCCCAGAGCGCAAAGAACCTTGGACAACACCCTGTCGTTCTCTGCTAACATCAAAGCGGTGACCCAATCCTGCAGGTTCATGCTCTACAACATTCGCAGAGTACGACCCTACCTTACACAGAAAGCGGCACAGGTCCTAATCCAGGCACTTGTCATATCCCGTCTGGATTACTGCAACTCGCTGTTGGCTGGGCTCCTTGCCTGCGCATTAAACCCCTGTGAGGGGAGGGGAACGGCACCTCCCTACCTTCAGGCTCTGATCAGACCCTACACCCAAACGACAACACTACGTTCATCCACCTCTGGCCTGCTAGCCCTCCTACCTCTACGGAAGCACAGTTCCCGCTCAGCCCAGTCAAAGCTATTCGCTGCTTTGGCACCCCAATGGTGGAACAAGCTCCCCCACGACACCAGGACAGCGAAGTCACTGACCACCTTCCGGTGACACTTGAAACCCTACCTTTTTAAGGAATACCTGGAATTGTATAACAGTAATCCTTCTGGCTATCCTAAGTTGAATGCAATTTGTCTGGATAAGAGCGTCTGCTAAATGACAAAAATGTAAAAATGTAAGTGTAGCAATGCTAACAACAGTACACTATTGGAAAAAAGGGTTCCAAAGGGTTATTCGGCTGTCCCCATAGGAGAACCCTTTTTGTTTCCAGGTAGAACCCTTTTTGGTTCCATGTAGAACCAGGTTCTACCTGGAACCAATAAGGGTTCTTCAAAGGGTTGTCCTTTTAGGTTCTAAATATATATATATACGTATTTATAAGGTAATAAACAACATAAGGTAGGTAACAAGAACGCTGCTCATACTGTATCAGGAAGTACACCAACCTCACTGTAACAGAGCTCCATGATATATAAAGCAAAAGAATTCCACCTGTGGATCTGTCTAGCCTTAGGGTAGCGTGATAACTTTACCACAAGCTCAGAGATGTTTACAACCAGAGTGTCCTCAGCAAGTGCCCTCACAGGTTTTATATAGCTAGCAGGTGAAGGTTTGATTTTAAACAGGTGGAAGACGTTTGAGCTTCTAGTTTCAGCCCATAACCCTGAAATGGAGGGGCAGATGCATTCCAATTAGATGGTTAACTTAACCCAACTAGACTCCATTTATCATAGTAATGTAACAACAATTTCATCGTCATACAATCAGTACAGACCTGGGTTTAATGAAAAATCTGTGCCTGTTCCAAAACTACAAACCCCACCCATCTGGCACTTCAGCCAGACATAAGAAAACAGAGTGAGTGGTACTAGCAGGGTTCTATCCTGGTCTTCTTGAGAGGGCCATTTTCTTTCCCCCATCTCCATCTGTAAAACGACTCACACAGAGAGAGAGGTCTGGAGGAGTCATTTACATCCAGCCTTAAAGAAGGATCCTAGATCCTCAACCCTTGGGAAGGGATACACACAGACTGCAACAGGAAACCTGGAATTATGAACACTAATAATACTTAGAAAATATACATATTGACAAATGGTGTTCAAACTAATATATGTCTGAATTCCTTTAATTGGATACATTGGTGCATTTGTGGTGATGTTGGATATTACTCTCAGCACTTTCAGATGGAGCTGGTGGAAAATAAGTCAAATTCTCTCAACTGTGGTCTTTCCAGTCTAATCCACAAATTACACTTGACTTTTCTATAATTTAGAATAGGAGTGAAGGGTGATGTGCCCCGGTCCATTCCAATGAGATCAGATTGCAACAGACAATAGAGTTTCTTCATCAATGCAATAATGCAGTACTTGTGATGAAAGTTGGAGAAGAAATGTTTGAAATGCTATTAGACTGTGGGACAATTGATTAAATGAATCTGAGAGAAAAGGGAGAATTTACTCATTTTTGTCCAGCAGAGAAAGAAAAAGAAAAAAGAAAGAGGGGGAAATAGAGAGAGAGAGAGAGCAGCGAGAAAGTGAAAAATAAAGACGTTTCTTTTGATGTCTCCACGGTCTCCACAAGCCCCTCAGTTGTGAACAGGAAGTTGAAGTAGAAGTCAGGCAGGCGGGCGGACATTGAGATCATGTCGGGGTTTCTTGTTGTTGTTTTTTCTCATCTCTGACCTCCCCTCCATAACTCTTGACGTTGACCCACCCTCTCATGCGGTTTAGAGAGAGACCCTCTGTGGGGGTGGGGAGCAGATTTGGTGTGTGTGCGTGTGTGTGTGTGTGTGTGTGTGTGTGTGTGTGTGTGTGTGTGTGTGTGTGTGTGTGTGTGTGTGTGTGTGTGTGTGTGCGTGCGTGCGTGTGTGTGTTGGGGAGTGAGAAAAGATAAGGCTTTGAAAGGGGATGATCCTGAAACACCCCTCTGCTTTCTGTCTTTTTCATGAATGTCTGTTTTCACCATGTTGCAACAGAAGTAAATGGTCAGCAGCACTGCAGTTCTAGATGAAGCTGTTGAAGTTGTGGAAAGGACGTTATAGTGGTATGTGAAGCTGAGACAGCCAGGCAACAACATTTTCCATATTGGAAAAAATGAGGGAAAAATACCTAATCTCTATGAAAATGGAGACACATGAAAAGAGAGCGAAGAAACCAGGGCAACCACTTAAAGGGGGAGGAGTTATCAAAGAGAAGGAATAGGAGGAGGCAAAGAGCAGGTTCTCAGATTCCCATTAACATTAAAATTAATGATGACGCCATCTTTCCCTCTCATGATTTTTGCGTACAGACAAAGAAGGCGGAGCATGATGGCAACCTCCCTCCCACCTTTAATAAAAGACAGCACAGTTTATGGAGTTCAATACAGTATTAGTCACTTGTTTACAACCGACTACTTTACTCTTCTGGTTATGGATAGAGCAAGTTGTCTCTTCTCTCTCCTGTGTCTTCCAGACCAGTCCAGACTGCCTTTTAGTCAGTGTGTTTCTGAGATGTGCAGTGATATACTGCGCTGCTCTGGACTTGCCCCCTGTTGCCAGTGAGAGAGGCCGTGTTCCAAATGGAACCCTATGCAATGGATGCAATGGGCCCTGGTCAAAAGCAGTGCACTACATAAGGAATAGGATGCCATTTGAGACGCATTCAGAGAAATGCTCCAGACAGCTGTACTCACTTAAATCTGTTCCTCATGTGTGCCGTAATATGGAAAAAATGTCAGCGTTCGACTTCGCTCACACTGCCTTGGCTTGACTTAACCCTCTCATGGTACTGCAGACACAGACACCTATTCCATACTGAGGCCTATGTACAGTAAGTATAGCAGTATTTTTTAACCCCAATTGGTAGTTACAGTCCCATTGCTGCAACTCCCCTACGGACTAGAGAGAGGTGAAGGCCGAGAGCCATGCGTCCTCCAAAACACAACCCTGGACAAGGAAATCCCGGCCAGCCAAACCCTCCCCTAACCCGGACGACGTTGGGTCAATTGTGCACCACTTCATGGGTCTCCCGGTCGGCATTGACACAGCCTGGGATCAAACCCGGGGCTGTTGTGATGCAGTGCCTTAGACTGCTGCGCCACCCAGGAGGCCCCATTCACATGAATTTAAACTGTAACTTAAACGGTAGGCCAACAAGATCTCACCGTTTTACCAATTTGACTTCAGATTCGGAAATTTTTTCAGTGTTTCTCCAAACGCCAAATTTTTAAGTCGCTCCAAACGTCAAATTTTGACGTGTTTTGCACATGCTGGATTGCTCCTCTTGCTGCAGCTGCACCCTGGGATGCACCGCTGCTGTCATTCATTCCAAATGGTTAAGTTAAGAGTTAAGGTTTGGGATAGGGTTAAAACAAAAACAACTCAACAGTTCAGCTTCGGCATTCATTCCGATTTTCAAACACTATAAGATTCGGGGTGACGTGAGGAGCAAGAGCACACCTTCCTTCTGTCTAGAAACTCGTTGCAGGTCCACTGTTTCTTGTAGTTTGAATCTTACCCTGTGATGTCACAGAGAAGCAGTTTTTAGGTCCTTATCTTTTTAGACACTAGGTATTGTGCTGGAGATAATGAATATAAGGTTGAAAAGTGACAGAATTGGCATTTAAAGTTTGGGATATGGTTTAAACAAAAGAAATGACTGTCTGGCACTGGTATTGAACACGCAACCTTGTGGCTTACTCCCATCCGCTATCCCCATCCACAAAGCCCTAGCAAAACCCAAGCCTACTTGATGGTAATAGCGCTCAGTGTTGCCCCTAGTGCAGGGTATTGTAGGCATCTCCCGAAGTCCTTGGGACATGGATGGACGTCCAACTTCGAAGTGAATCATGAGCAACGTGGCTGAGGCTATAAGTGACACTGACATGCTAATTTATGTTTTTGACTTAGACATCCTCACAACCTGTAAGAATTTGTATTGAATAAATTGAAACATTCTCTCTAGTGCGGGAACAATCCAAGCAAACTTGCCTCAACTACCCTTGTATTCAAAGAGTATGTGAACCTCATGTCTTTGGATGTCCATCAAGACAATAGTAGGGCTTGAACCTTTATAAAATCATTGACCTTCTTTGAACTTGAACTGAGACGCCCTTTTCTATTTGTTCATGACCGCTAGACTTTTAAAAATACATCTCTTACTGGACAATCTCTCACTGGTCTGAAATCGTTATGCGTTGCAGGTTTTTCCTCTGAAACCACAGACGGAGCTATCCACCAATTTGCCTGTTGCTCTGGACTCCAGTGACATTGTGTGGGGATATTTCTGTCACGTTTATTATGCCTTTGCTGACCAGACCATGAGTCATGTGGACACAGAGGAAGATAACTATGTGTTAGGCAGAACCAAGGGTGGTTCCCAACTTTGATTTTCTTTCACAACACACGCTTTCTCTCACAAAAATTCAACTCTTAAAGACAAGGATAGGGATAGTTAGCATATTGTTGTTGGATCACCATTGGATACCCTGGGTGGTGTTTTGCCCAATCAAAGTGAACATTTTCTTTGACTGTGAGCTTACCGAAAAGCAAGCAATGCAATGAGCATGAATTCAGACAGCTGCAAGGCTCCGAGAGGAAAAACAACTCTGTTCTGAGCCTCCAACGGGATAATCAAGTGTTCCCAGTCTGCTCTCACCCATGTTTATGTATGTTGACTCATTTTTATACTCACAGGCCCTACCCCCACCTCATCCTTCAGTAATAACTCCTCAATAACCCCACCCCCCCTCACTCTCACTCTCTTAGAAACAGCGCTCTGAAACATTTTAGAGAAATATGTTCTATTGGAACAGTCTGCAGATGTGGTAGCCACAAGCAGAATAGAGAGGGAGAGAGGGGGAGGGAGAGGGGAGAGAAAGAGACAGAGCTAGAGAGAGAGAGAGAGAGAGAGAGAGAGAGAGAGAGAGAGAGAGAGAGAGAGAGAGAGAGAGAGAGAGAGAGAGAGAGAGAAAATTGGGGAGGTAGAAAAGGCCACTTACAGACTTGGAGTTGTATAATTTGAAGCACATAAAGTAAATGAGCACTCCTTAAAATGTGTGGCGGTTTTTTATTAGTTTTTACCCCTGGTTCCTTCCTTCCTGGTCTGTATAGGTAGAGCTGGGAACAGCATGCCAGTGGCCCCAGCATTCTGATATGCGCTCAGGCCTGTTGGTCTAATGCGTTGAATTCTTTGACACACTGTTTGATGGTGCTTAAAGACTCATGAATGTGCCAGCAACCTCCTACAGTACAGTAGGTACAGTAAGTTATCAGAGGACCTGCATTACTGCACTGATATCAAATAAATGCCAGGAAATATTGCACAGCTGATAATATATTACTGACTTTTGGCCTATCTTGGGAAAAGGCAACAAATATATATATTTTTTGCAATACTTTCTAGAGGATAGTATAACTGTTAATATAGTAGTGGATATTGCTTCAGTACACGGTTTCACAGTAGACGTTTCCTTGCAGATTCTTGCCTTCAATATTTCATATTGAAAGTTCATCACCACAGTGTCCAGAGCAGAGAAAGATAATATGTGTCTTTCTTGTGGCATTTATAAACCTCAGCCACCCTGGCCGTTGTTCACTCCTGCTGCTGTTGTGTTTTCTTCTCTCCTCAGTCCTCTCTCTCTCTCTCTCTCTCTCTCTCTCTCTCTCTCTCTCTCTCTCTCTGTCTCTGTCTCTCTCTCAATTAAATTTCAATTCAATTCAATTCAATTTAAGGGCTTTATTGGCATGGGAAACATATGTTAACATTGCCAAAGCAAGTGAAGTAGATAGTAAACAATAACAATGAACAGTAAACATTACACTCAGAAGTTCCAAAAGAATAAAGACATTTCAAATGTAATATTATGTACAGTATATATACAGTCGTGGTACAATGTGCAAATAGTTACAAATGAGAAAATAAATAAACATAAATCGTTCCTCTCTCTCTCTCTCTCTCTCTCTCTCTCTCTCCAGTCAGTGAAGTAAGTCCATCATTATGGGAGTGTGTGCTCCTCCTCTTTAATCACTGAGTCTCTCTCATCACCTCACCCTATAGGGAACTCCTTTTCAGGGCCATAACTACATATGAGGTCCGGACCTCGGTAATAAAAAAAGACAATGTTTTTAGGAACTCAGTCGGGGTCTCAACTTACTGTTGAGAGTTAGAATAGTGGAATCAGAGTTGTCAAATCCACAAGCAGCTCTCAGCATTATATCTAAAGCGGAAATTGCCAGTGGCTGCACTGAGACGCATTAAGAGAAATCCCTTGCAGCCTTGTTAACAAGTTGGATCACCGGAATGGGAGATGTAATCTACACCTCGATTAGGCTAATAGAAGGTCTCAATATTTAGTTGAATGATTTTCTATTTGAGCGTCATTATTTCTGTATAGCCTACACTTTCTCGTTCTGAACTTCTAACACGAGGGGGGCGGGTGTGGCTTTGTGACAATGCTCACAGATTTGACAGCTCCAGCACAGTTACACCTCCAACACATCAGTCAACTATTGCCGGTTAACACTTGATCGAATTGAATCTAGGCATTAGTGTAGTTAGTTTAGCCAGCTATATAATGTGTAGAATGGCAGATAGATAGATAGATAGATAGATAGATAGATAGATAGATAGATAGATAGATAGATAGATAGATAGATAGATAGATAGATAGATAGATAGATAGATAGATAGATAGATAGATAGATAGATAGATAGATAGATAGATAGATAGATAGATAGATAGATAGATAGATAGATAGATAGATAGATAGATAGATAGATAGATAGATAGATAGATAGATAGATAGATAGATAGATAGATAGATAGATAGATAGATAGATAGATAGATAGATAGATAGATAGATAGATAGATAGATAGATAGATAGATAGATAGATAGATAGATAGATAGATAGATAGATAGATAGATAGATAGATAGATAGATAGATAGATAGATAGATAGATGTCTGCTGTTTGTGACCCTGACTTTGCCAACGTGCATCTACACATATACAAATATATACAAATGAGAGGACTAATAAGTTTCTATCTGCAAAAATATTATTATTGGATCACTGGAGTTAAAGTTCCGAACCCTCATTGGTTTGAATGGTGTCATCCATTTTTATCTTGTATTCTTTTGAACTTAACGACATGAATTGGGGGTATTTAGAGTACTATATAGATAGAGAACATTGAACAGAACAAGGCTATGTCAATAACTCAATTTTGACACAATGCAGATAGAACCATATAGTACCAAGTTCTCAAAATGTCAAACAATGTGGGCTCAAATGAAGAAATCAATTACACAATCAAAATAACTGTTAATGCCTACTTATGCCATCCATTTCTTTTCAACATCGTGTTCTATGCATCACACATTTCCCCCAATGTGAAATTCTAATTTCCCCCAATGTGAAATAAATCTAAAACCAACATGATCTCACAAAGGTGCTGTCTAGAACCTAGAACCTTTCCCCAGAGGGTTCTACATGGAACCCAAAAGAGTTCCTCCTGGAACCAAAAAGGGTTCTACCTGGGACCAAAAAGGATTCTCCTATGGAACCCTTTTGGAACCCTTTTCACTAAGACTGTAGCCTGTCTTAAACACACCAGTTAAACTATGTTTTTGTTACCTGTGGAAGGTAACAAGATAACCCCACCCAGCCCCTCCCTTCCTCTGAGTCTGAGAGAGGAGCAGCTGAGCAGCGGAGAATGGTTAATGGGTTCATTAGGCATGCCTCCTCAGGGTGTGTCAATGAGTGTCAGCCCCAATGCTTAGAGGAAGGAGTGTGAGGGAGTATACAGGGGATACCCCAGGCTATATATTCACTCTAACAACACAGTCAGGCTCAGGAACCAAGAATCAGCTCTACTGGCAGTCTTCAATAGGCTCCCTGTAGGCATCCTTACTGAGTACGTTGTATGTCTGTATGAAAACGTATGGGTGTTTCTACGCACACTATTGTATCCATTGTCAAACAGAATGCTTTAAAACTGATAATAGGTTGATGCCTTGTTGCCTTTTACTAATGAAAGTTTGAGGCTGCAGAATACATTTTCTTACCCAATTGTTTTAGTAGATGCATACCAATGAGTCCAATGTGTACCTTGAGTATAATTTTTAAACTGATGGAAGTCATGTCTAATAAGATTTTCTCTTGTTGTTTTCTCGTGTACCAGCTGGAAGGTGTACAAACGCCACTGACATGGAGGTATTCATCCATCCCATAATCCTCAGCGCCTGCTTCTGGATCTGGAGGAAATATGAGACACCATTATAGGGGCCAGCAAGACAAGACGCTAACGCTAGCCAATCAGAACACAGAACATCTGGAATCTGACTACAGGCAGTTCTGGCAAGGCTGACACAGAGACAGAGGCTGGAGGCAACAGTGGAAAAGAAAAATAAACGTTTCAGCAAAATGGTCGACAGCAAGAACTTATAGTAGGAGAGAATGTGAAGCTTAGAATGGAACTCTTTAGCTAATCAGTTACATTAAAGTGATCAATTATGCGCTACAAGGGGATGAAAATCAGCAGGACTGATTGACCCCTGAAAGGGCAAAATCTCAATTTATACTGTGGACATTCAATTCCCATCTGTAACCAACATGTACCACACCCAGGAATTAAACACAATGTTTAGTTTTCTTAGGTCAGGGAAATAATCATATAGTCCTCAAACAAAGACTGGACATAGTTGAGTCTAATGGTATGACTGATTGTTATTAGAATAAATAAAAAACCTGCACACTGCCTTCCTCAGAGCTTTTGTGAGTTTTTTAAATTAGCACCCATATGTAGACATAGCCCCACCCACATGACTGATCTTCAACTGTGTGACAGGTTCTAATGATAAACGCTCTGACACTTAGGAAACCTTACATTCCAGGGCTTTAGGCTGGACCAGACAACCACTATTCACTATCCACTAGATACTTTCAGCGTTTGCTTTGGCTGCTTGGATGCACCAGATGGGTGGGGTTTACAGATTTGGGACTATTCTATTGGTCCATTAAGCCAGGGAAGCCCAGATATCACCACTATCAAGACATGGTGACTCACTATTCGTATTTCACTATTTGTGAAAGTCAATGTTTAAGTTGCATTACCACCTATGGTGGCTCATATACAGTACATTAGGTCTTGACTCGATGTAGGCCTTTATGAGCATGTCTTGATTCAACTACTGGTTGTTGATGCTTGATGTTTACACCGGTGAAACACTACACATAGACATCAACAGAACTCTTGTTCTAAATACTACTCAAACGAGGAGTAATGTTTTTACACATAGACCTGTATTTGTTGTCAAATGCAGTAGAGTCGTAGACGCCATTGTTTTGTCTGTAATAATGAAAAGATACTGAAGTCTTGCAGGCAGGGATCATCTTTCATTTCATATCCAGCGTCTCAGTCAGAGAACATGAGCCATGTTCAGCTGCAGTGCATTGGGAGTGCGCCCATCTTTCAAACACATTTCATCCCTGCAGCACTCGCCCCTCCCCTCTCTGATCTCTCCTCTCCTTTCACTCAGGGAGAGAGAGTTGAATGTGGGTTGTCTGGCTATTCCAGCGATGACTAATTTTTTTCTGGCACTGCTCAGGGAGGAGAGGGGAGGCCAGTGGAGGAGGTCCATGGAAGGAGAAGAGTAGCGCATCGGACATTTTGAGGCAGACTAGGCCACATCAGTGGCTAGATTACGGCCCCAACACTCATACCCAGTTGATTATTTTCTCTGTATTAAGACTGTCGGCATCATTACAGTGCGTGGTCAACATCTTTTTCTATATTGTTAGCATTGCCTGGGTTTATTAGGGATAGCACAGATATCAGAGGAGGTATTCCTAATGGAAAAGAGGACATTTGCTCTTGTAAATTATATCTGCTTGTTTGCTAAAATAACTGTGTTCTCAATAGACTTCTGATCGAATTATGTAATATACGCCTGAATCAATACATGAACACAATGAATAAACTAGCACATAACAATACAAGTGGAATATTGTCAGGGTGGAGAAAGGCCACGAATGTCATCAAGAGAGAGTCAGGATATGGGCCGAAACTGCCAAACCGTCGGCAACTGTGGTTAGTTAGATCAAGTCAAAACCTCTGAGTATTTCTGATATGAGAGTCTACATACAGTGGGGAGAACAAGTATTTGATACACTGCCGATTTTGCAGGTTTTCCTACTTACAAAGCATGTAGAGGTCTGTAAGGTTTATCATAGGTACACTTCAACTGGTAGAGACGGAAAAATCCAGAAAATCACATTGTATGATTTTTAAATAATTAATTTGCATTTTATTGCATGACATAAGTATTTGATCACCTACCAACCAGTAAGAATTCCGGCTCTCACAGACCTGTTAGTTTTTCTTTAAGAAGCCCTCCTGTTCTCCACTCATTACCTGTATTAACTGCACTTGTTTGAACTCGTTACCTGTATAAAAGACAGCTGTCCACACACTCAATCAAACAGACTCCAACCTCTCCACAATGGCCAAGACCAGAGAGCTGTGTAAGGACATCAGGGATAAAAGTGTAGACCTGCACAAGGTTGGGATGGGCTACAGGACAATAGGCAAGCAGCTTGGTGAGAAGGCAACAACTGTTGGCGCAATTATTAGAAAATGGAAGAAGTTCAAGATGACGGTCAATCTCCCTCGGTCTGGGGCACCATGCAAGATCTCACCTCATGGGGCATCAATGATCATGAGGAAGGTGAGGGATCAGCCCAGAACTACACGACAGGACCTGGTCAATGACCTGAAGAGAGCTGGGACCACAGTCTCAAAGAAAACCATTAGTAACACACTACGCCGTCATGGATTAAAATCCTGCAGCGCACGCAAGGTCACCCTGCTCAAGCCAGCGCATGTCCAGGCCCGTCTGAAGTTTGCCAATGACCATCTGGATGATCCAGAGGAGGAATGGGAGAAGGTCATGTGGTCTGATGAGACAAAAATAGAGCTTTTTGGTCTAAACTCCACTCGCCGTGTTTGGAGGAAGAAGAAGGATGAGTACAACCCCAAGAACACCATCCCAACCGTGAAGCATGGAGGTGGAAACATCATTCTTTGGGGATGCTTTTCTGCAAAGGGGACAGGACGACTGCACCGTATTGAGGGGAGGATGGATGGGGCCATGTATCGCGAGATCTTGGCCAACAACCTCCTTCCCTCAGTAAGAGCATTGAAGATGGGTCGTGGCTGGGTCTTCCAGCATGACAACAACCCGAGACACACAGCCAGGGCAACTAAGGAGTGGCTCCGTAAGAAGCATCTCAAGGTCCTGGAGTGGCCTAGCCAGTCTCCAGACCTGAACCCAATAGAAAATCTTTGGAGGAAGCTGAAAGTCCGTATTGTCCAGTGACAGCCCCGAAACCTGAAGGATCTGGAGAAGGTCTGTATGGAGGAGTGGGCCAAAATCCCTGCTGCAGTGTGTGCAAACCTGGTTAAGAACTACAGGAAACGTATGATCTCTGTAATTGCAAACAAAGGTTTCTGTACCAAATATTAAGTTCTGCTTTTCTGATGTATCAAATACTTATGTCATGCAATAAAATGCAAATTAATTACTTAAAAATCATACAATGTGATTTTTGTTTTAGATTCCGTCACTCACAGTTGAAGAGTACCTAAGATAAAAAATACAGACTTCTACATGCTTTGTAAGTGGGAAAACCTGCAAAATCGTCAGTGTATCAAATACTTGTTCTCCACACTGTAGATGTTACTGTAATAATGTTCCTCTCTGGTGAAGCTGAATACGACAGCCATACGTAGTAGGCCCTCATTTCCCTAAAGGGGATGTAGACAGCCGTATTGTAGGAATGTGTGTCTTTGGGGTGTCCGTGATGTGTGATTCACTCTTCTTCTCAGAGAGAACAGTCTTTATAGTCTACTTTTGATCCAAACTACATTAAACTAAGTCTGTTTTACTTTACAGGGTATGCAGCTACCATAAATTATATAGGTGTAGACTTTCACAACTTTGATGTGGCAAGAACATGTCAGTCGTTATAGTAACCACTTATTTACTATTGAATGTAAGATAATAACATCTTTAATGTGCAAAATCTTTGAAGAGGCCAAGTGACTGTGAGAGGTACAGATAGTAATGTTGAGGTAGTAGTGTGTCTACTGACATGTCTGGTCACGTGGCCATCTGAAATTAGATCCCTATCAACTGCCCTTTGTATACTCAGTCTAAGCAGTCGACTACCTCCATTTCATTCTATGGCAATGCACAGGCTCTTCCTGAATGCAGGGCTTAGTACCTTATGAACACCGGATCCTCCAACACCTGTGTTATAATTTATTAATTAATTTACAGATGTGTTATAATTTACAGCAGCAACAGCAATATACTCTGACGTAATGAATGTTGCTTGGGGGTGATATGTCATCAAACGTGGGATTTATTCACTCAGAAACAAAATGCTATTCCTAAATGTTCTGCTTGGATTAACTGAAAATGCTTTATTTTAGCTAGGAGTAATTTAGACCATTTAGGGAAGCTTTATAATGTTGTCATGCAGGGAGAGGTCTTTGTGTGAAGTAATTTAAATGATTGTGCAAACAGTAAGTAGTGATTATAATAAACAAAACATAATTTCATTAAATAAAGTGAATCTATTTTGTGGAAAATAAGTCACATATAAGCTAAATCCGACGTAAAAAGTACAACCTGAAATACAAACAGACCACTTCGAAATTGAGTTATAAAAAAAGAAACATTTCTTGCATCCTCTGCATGTATGGCATTTGCTTCTTTAAATCCTATCCAAAGAGATGCAGGGCCCCGGTGCCCATGCATTCCTGCGCGCACCGCACTGGACATATTACGCACCAGACCCGACCGGCCAAAGCGCAAGGTGACAGTGGGATTCCCAACGCGCCCTCACTCAGCCCCGACGCACTGACTGAACTACCCCTTCCCTCACGGCTACACGTCCAGTGTGATGAACCACCTTACAAAAAGTCTGAAAAAATGCACGTCTTGCTCCTTTTAAAACGTCTACATTGTCCACGTCCTCAAGAATGGATCTAATTAAACCGTTGCACTCGTCATCATCGCCGAAGCATTGCCAACGTTTCTGAGAGAAGGCTGGAGATGTAGGACCACATGACTTATTGGGGCTGGGATGGGATGGGAGTCATAGAATTTCCCTTATCCTATTGGTCCGGGGGCTAACTCTTGACACGCAGACAAAGGAACCTCCTGCCATATAAATAGGACTGATTAGTCTTTATTATTATAGCATCACGGCAGCAGGTTTCCAAACTTGGAGTTACTCTAGTCACCACAACTGTATGCCTGCTTGAAGTAGTTAAAACAGGGCACTGCAGCACAAGGAGTCTGCATGTCTGCTTAGACATGCTCAGCTTTGTGGATAACCGGATTCTGTTGCTGCTTGCAGTAACTTCATTGCTAGCGTCATGCCAATGTAAGTTTGATATCTGCTTTTTGTGTTTTACCGAGGATTTTTTGTCCCGCTTTAAGAGGACTCTTATGCTTGGGTTTTTATTTGGAACTTACTTGGAAATCAACCCGAGGACAGCTAAAAGTTATTTTGATGGCTATCCCGTATAAAACCGAACGGATCCTGGTCATTTCGGTGGATTCTTCATTATTCTTCCGTGGATACAATTGCCAATTTGATTAGTCTCAGAGAGAGAGAGAAACGCCCTGATGAAATAAGTTATCACAGCCTTGAAGGAATTGTTTAAAGTTGTTAATTTGTGACTTTGAATAGATTTAGCCCAGTGGAATTACCAACATTTAGACTACAATGGAATTTATCTTTAAACTCCTAGTATGAAAAGTTTGGGGCGTTGTACATACTGTTCCAGGAGTCAAGGGAATTAACTTTTATTATAGGGAATTGAAAGGTCGCGCCCTAGTGGTCATATTGAACAGGATCCTTTTTGGCATCAACCCTCTTCGATTTCTCTTCTATAGAAATACATACAGATCTTTCCAAAAGTATATATTTTAGATCCCAGAATTATTTATACTTTATTGAAGTTACTTAGTGCAATGTATGTCTTATTTTCTGGGCCTTGTGGAAGACAAGGTTTTGTGTAGTTAGGTTTAGGGTTAGGGCTATTTCGTTAAGTTATTATCAGTATTATAAGAATAGTTTCAAGCAACACACACGACATTTGAGTTGTATTTACACGTTTTTACATTTTTTTTCATGATTATATTATTATGTCCAAAGACGACACCTAGTGGTCAGTGCCTGACACTGCAGTATTTCAGAGGAGGTGCAATGCCACTCCATCATCAGCAGGGTAGGACCAAATGTAGAATAAATAACCAGTTGTTATGCCACATCAATTTGAGGACACCACTGAGTCGTGTACAGGAAAAGCTGAGGTCATCTTTGGTCATCACCAGCAACATAAGATGATAGTTCTTCTAATAGCCTCACACCCGTAGGTGTGCACGTTGAATGGTTCTTGAATTAAATCTTTATTCAACTAATTTTGTAATTTAGACCTAATTGAACTTCAAAATGAAGTTGCCATTTATAGGATAAAATTGGGAAGGATGGAATGAAAGAGAATAGGATAGCATAGGACAGGATATCATTTTCTCAGGTATTGTCAAAACAGTTCTCACTTGAGGTATAGTTGTGCTTCCACATACCTAATAACACAATACTTATTTCTGGTCTCCTCTCCACTACAATGCCAAGTTGTTGGGAGAACAGGCCTGTAATCACCTGACAGCTTGCTCGTTAGCTAGTGTTTGATTCACACTGAAATGAACAGTCAGTGGGATGTTGTTGACAATACAGATTATAATAATTTTTAGACACGTTTGAAAAAAAAAAAAATCCTGAGAGACAACTGCTGCTTAACTGTAGAAACTAGTTTAGTAGCAGTGTGTGTATTGAGCCAATGATTACAGTAGTATAGGTCCTAAAGAAAACCTTAGGCCTTCTGAAACCCAAATGTATCGAAAAACTCTGTTAGCACATTTATATGGCCAGCTTGGATATCACTTTTAAATGGTTTTGTTTGTTTTTGTCAGATAGGATCTTTTCATATAGGCTAGTCCCAGTTCCCTTTCATTTCAGTGATTCAATCCATCTTTGTATATATTATAGAATCATAGAATACATAACAGTCATTTGCTCTAAAAGAATAGAAAAAGGGTAGTTGAATTGGACAAATGGTTGGAATATAGAAAGTGGATAAAAATGTAGGTTGCTAAAAAAAAAACTACTGTACTGATTTCCTATAGTTATCATGTTCTAACTGAGTATCCCTTTTTCCCTCTCCTCCTCTTCCTCCTCTCCTCCTCCTCTTCCTCCTCCTTATTGCAACATCACAGCGGTTAGTACATGTGCATGGTATTATTTATCAAACAGCTTTTAGAAGATATTTTACCTTTTGCATCTTGTCTGTTATTTCCAAATTCCAGCTGATATTCGGTGAAAAGATCCCTCTGTCGACAATTTGAGCAATCTCAACTATAGCGGACTATTTCAGTTTTATTTTAGGCTACCCCTTTTTTCTTCAGTTTCTGCCAATGAATAGGTGAGGGTCCTATTGGTCAGGAGTAGTGTCAGTGAAAGTTAAAACCGCCCGTGCTGGTGCTGGGTTACCCATGGGGCTGCTGGGCACAAGAGGTCCTTTAATAGGATCAGGAAGAGGTTTGAAAGCTAAACATGGCAGAGACATTCCAGGCCCGTATTCACTAAGTCTTAGAGTAGTGTTGATCTAGGATCAGTTTAGCCTTTTAGATCATAATGAAAAATATTATGTGGACAGGGGGGACCTGATCCTAGATCAGCACTCCTACTATGATAAGCTTTTTGAATACATAGATAGGCCCTCGATTTGGAATGGACCATGGTCATGTTTATTTAATCAGACGTTTGGCCTGTTCAGAATTGTCTGGTATAGTTGAGATTGCTACAAATGTTTCACCTGGATATTGTATCTCAGCAGTTATATTGGTATTCTGATGTTTTAAAGGGGCAGTGGATCTATCTGGATTTGGCATTAAGCCAGTTAACCAGCTCCATCTATCTGCAATTGTGAATAAGATCATATTAGATCTGTATGTGCTGTTATGTGTTAGATATTTGCTGTAGTTATCTGCACGAGCATGTATTATAATATACATGTATGCATGTAATAATGTTTTATGGCACTGGCAACTAATATGCTTTGTTGGAAAATTAGAGAAATTCTGATATACAATTGATATAGCCTACACGTTGAATGACATAAGAAATGTGGGAAAGACTGAATAAATAAATCTTACATTTATTTATCTTCTTTTCTATCTAGGGGGGTCTCAAGGTGAGCAAACATGTTCTTATGGGTCATTTACTAGTATAGAAAAGTGTGCAATATCTGAACTAGGCTAACTCAAAGGTCAAAAATAACATTTTGAGGCCTAGTCAGCATGCACTGTTGACTCATACAGTAGAGTCAATGTGAGGATATGCTTGTCCTTAAACCGTAAGGTCAAGTTTGTTTATGTACACATTACATACACATACATACACAGTACATACACATACATACACATTACATACACATACATACACATTACATACACATTACATACACATACATACACATTATGACATATAGCAGACTACCTTCAAATGCTTTAACTCTATTAACATTGATGCAATTATTCATTTGAGATTAGGGTCTATAACCTGCTTTGCTAGAGGCACTGATAAGCTTTTAAAATGTATATTTGAGTCGTTTGTATGTTTCTCTGATTGAGATATTGTCCCACCATAGGGCCCAAGAGGAGAGAAGGGGCCTCGAGGTAACAGGGTAAGCAAATAAAATCCAGCTGTTTTGTGTGAACTTTAAAATTCTTTGACATTTTCCATGTTCAATAATTATTGTAATTTTCCTTTGCTGTATAGAGGTTGTATGTTAGGTGTCTGTGAGTCACTACACTTGTTTAAATGCACATTTCTGAGAGGGCTACATGACATACTTTGACCCCGTGTGGCCACACCCCTTGTTGTCATGGCACAGAGGCCTACATCCTCGATGTTGACAACAATATTATTGGATGTATTTTTACCCAGCTATATTATAAACATAAAGGGCAATGACATATTATTTTATATGATTTTAAATGAATTATTAATCATTATGTAAATCATAATAATTTGGTAATAATTTTGCTTATGTAATATGTTTCCCCATTTGCCAATAATGTACAGTAGAGCACTTACAGTATGTTACAAGACTTTGGGACAATCACACCAGAAAACAAAACAGAAAACAAAACAAAGTCATCATAAACAACATCAACAACAATAGAGGATGAAAAACATTTCCAGCGGAATTACATCATAAATATGTATAGAATATAAAGTATTTTATCTCAGACTTTCTTTAATAATATGTCTTTCTCTGTCTCTGTCTCTGTCTCTGTCTCTGTCTCTGTCTGATAGGGTCCCCAAGGTCCTAATGGAAAAGATGGTAAACCTGGACTCCCCGGCGTTGCCGGCCCCCCTGGTCCCCCTGGACTTGGAGGAGTAAGTTCACCTATATCATTATTTTCTCCACAAACATTTCCCTAATATTCTCTAAATGTCTGACAGTTCTGTTACTAATTCTTTCACTGGCCGTAATTTCTCTCTCACCCAACAACACCCATCTGCTCTGGTGTGTTACCATGGCATGGTGTGTTCTGGGGCAAGGCACTTTGTTCCCCTTTCAAATCAGCCATGTAAAAAGTGTTCAAAGTGTGCCTTACATAGTACTCACTAGGGATCGGTTCAATTGGGTGGTCTTGACCCCATGACCTCATACCATGTTGACCTTTGACCCTGTGCCCTATGACCCTTTGACCCCACGATGACCCTGTAACACAATAACACATAAACATGGCTGCCAGTGCTGTAGTTTACATAGTTACTACCATGTTATTACACACACAACAGTGAGTTTATATTCTGGACCAAAAATACATTTTCAATACTGGGACAGTTTGTCGATATTGTTCAGTATGGTTCATCATGGTTGACCCTAAGGACTACTACTCTCATGTCTCAAGACCCTCACCCAAACATCTGTGATTAACCAATGGAATTCATGACTACTATGAAATTATTATTTGTCACAATACATGTATATTATCATAATTACCTAAACATGGCTTTTATGAATTAATGATTTATGCCCTTTATTCTTTTGCCAGAACTTTGCTGCTCAGTTTGATGGAGGAAAGGGCAGCGACCCTGGACCTGGACCAATGGTGAGGCCCCCAAACACAAGAGGGAGAGGGTGACCATGAATTAACCCCATATTAAACCCACACCCCCTAACCCCTTGGCAGTAGTCCTTGCCTAGCCCATAGGCCTATTCCCGTGGCACTAGTCCTTTCCTAGCCCCTGGCCCCTAGACACTTGTGTGGGTCTGATAAGATGAATGTAAGCAAGCAATGTCGTGAAAATTCCACCTGGCCTATGAGAGGGCAAGATAGGGTTATAACCGTAAGGTTTCTATCTATTCCTAATCTTCTCAGTGCCTATGGGTCTATATTGGAAATCAGCCAGAATAGATCATTGTAGATCATGCACTGTTAAGACATTGATCATAACCTCTTCATCGTCCTACATGGAGCAGCTGTCAGAATATTACGCCAGACTCTGGACATGATAGTAGCACTGCAGTTATTTCATCATATGTTGCTCTGACCCTCTCTACCCTGTGGAGATACGTGAAGATACATAGCTAAGTGTTTACCAATAGAATACTAATTCGGTAACCATGAAAAATTGTATTACCTTTTTATTCTCTTCAAATTGTATTCCCCTTCCTCCCAAATCATTTAAGATTTAAATTCAGATAAGGGTTCCCAAGGCACTGCATCTCAGTGCTAGAGGCGTCACTACAGACCTTGGTTTGAATCCAGTCCGGGTTTGGCCGGGGAAGGCCGTCATTGTAAATAAGAATTTGTTCTTAACTGACTTGCCTAGTTAAATAAAGGATAAATAAAAGATCTCACACATTTTATACAAAACTTTGGCCATATTTCCAATTGCATTCTCCTCTACACTCATTTATATCTAAATTGGATGTGCACTTTCATTGAACAGTATTGTGATGATGTAGATGATTTTGTTTGATCTGATTTGTCTTTCTCTCCTCAGGGTTTGATGGGATCAAGAGGTCCCAACGGACCTCCAGGATCCCCTGTAAGTAGTTCACTATTGGAATATGTCAGATGACTCAATGTTGTGTCTTTCTCTCATATAAACTCAACACAAAGGCTAGGAGGTCTTCCTGACTAAGAGACCTGATCAGAAAAAACCCACAGGCCGTAGTACAGCCCCTGTTTTCCCTGGTCAGATCACATGGTCAGGATGGAATAACTCCTGGTTCTACTCATTACACCTAACTGATCAAATTATTTTATTTATATTATTTTATGTCTCATTTGGACAAAATGACTCACTGTTGTGTCTTCCCATCAACAGGGACCCCAAGGAATCACAGGACACGCTGGAGAGCCTGGAGAGCCCGGACAGACTGTAAGATAACTCTCTCATGGAAACTCTAACCTAAATTGTCACACCTGATTCCATTAGTCAACTAATCATTAAGCCTTTGACTAATTAACACTACTACATAGAAACCTAGAACTTAGAAGCAGGAACATAGAATTTGACTGTGGCCTTAACCCTGAACATGAACCTCTGACCTGTCTCATCCAAGGGCTCCGTTGGTCCTCGTGGGCCCACTGGATCCGCTGGCAAGCCTGGTGAGGATGTAAGTAAACAGTTCAAATCATCTGTGTTATTTTGGTCTGTAACTTTTGAAATAATTAACTCTGGCTCTACTTGCCTAATGGAGCGATAAGTGAATGTGGAAAATACTACAGACAAATGCTTTCATGATAGTGGACCTACAGTATTCGCATCTAATGTAGCTTGTCTGTTGACTTGTAGGGTAACAACGGCAGACCTGGCAAGCCTGGTGACAGAGGTGGCCCCGGAACTCAGGTAAGCGCAATGTCCAGTGCTGACAGATTTGTTAACTTAATATGCATTTGACACTAAATAAGCATGAACCCATGTAAAAGTGTTATCACGTAAAACATGCAGACACACACACACACTGTTTTTCTAACCTCTTCTCTCCCTCCTCTGTAGGGTGCTCGTGGATTCCCCGGAACTCCTGGACTTCCTGGAATGAAAGGACACAGAGTGAGTACTTACAGCCCTGCCACTCCTAATGTCCTCCCAATGCCTTCAGGAAGGTGCAATGCTCTGAAGGTTACAGACAGAGGTGACTTAAATAGAGCTGACACAATTCTCTATTCCACATGAAAGAGAAGCATGTCTGCTCTACGTAATACATTTTTATCTGGATGTTCTGTAATGTTGTACCCCACTAAATGTGACCCTGTCATGTTCTAGAAAGATGTATCCCACGGTATCTCACACCCAATACATCTCTTCCTGCTTCCTCTTGCACACATGTCCCTATTTAGAACACTACTTCTGACCTATGTGGCTCTGGTCAAGTGCACTATGAAGGGAATATCATGTAATCTGAAGGTTAAACTGTGGTGATTTGGGGAAATTAGGAGGAGTTATATCCTTACTGAGCGAAAATGCATCCCATATCAAATAGAATGTAAGCGATCTCTAGATAATGCTCAAATAAAACATTACCTCACCAGATAATCAATATGATCTGAATAATAAGGGGAAAAAATACCATTTGATATAAATGTTTTAGTTTTAATTGAATTTAGACTTTAATGATTGTGTATTGTCTCATGATGCTAACCTGTTCTCGTTATGCTCCAGGGTTACAATGGTCTGGATGGACGCAAGGGAGAGCCTGGTACCGCTGGTGCCAAGGTAACATTGCAGCCACATCTTCCTCAGTCACAATTTATTCTCTTACCGCTGGCAAATCTAACAGATTTCACAAGAGGCCTATTACAGAGGCGTAACAGAGATGTAGCTTTCATCATTGTGGGCCGGTTTCCCGTTCACAGATTAGACCTAGTCCTGGACTAAAAAACAAGTTCAATGGAGAGATCCATTGTGCAAGCTTTTTACTCCACGTTTAGGATAAATCTGGGTCCAGGAAACAGGCCCTGTAACACCTAAAAGTAAAGTGAGTTTCACATAGAGTAGCACATTTTAGTCTTTATCAATGACTCTACATTGATAGCAGTTACTCAAATATCAGGGTTTGTTTTACCACTAACATACATAGCACTACATGTACCTTTTCTAAATCTCAGAGAATACATTTTTTTATGACACTCATGCTTACCAATCTAGATATGTCCCAGTGTTCAAACTCATCATAACGTTCTACCTCCCATGAGTGCCTGTCATCTGAATACGCGTTCTGGTGTTTCTCCCATAGGGTGAGACTGGCGCCCATGGAGCTAACGGAACCCCCGGACCAGCTGTAAGTTCACACATGGCTTCACCCTTGACCTCATATTGTTCCCGAGAGGAAAATGTCAACATCAGCATGTTGTCAGGTGCCAGGCAAGGCACATGTACATGTATCACTAATGAAACATAATTTCACCTGCATAGAGTCTGAATGTTCCTCATGTTGATTCTTTACCATTTGTCACATTCAAAAGGCATTGCATTCACATATCTCAATCTCTCTCTCTCTCTCTCTCTCTCTCCCCCCAGGGTTCTCGTGGTCTGAATGGTGAGAGAGGGCGTGCCGGCCCTGCTGGCCCAGCTGGTGCCCGTGGTGCTGATGGAAGCACTGGACCCTCCGGCCCTGCTGTGAGTCCAGCTCCCCCTTTGACCCAGTAACCTATGATCTAGGATCAGCGTATCCCTTCCCTAATCCTAACCTAATCATTACAGGCAGAAATGCAAAAACTATGTCACTATGTCATCTCTCCATTTCCTGTCTCCCAGGGTCCTCTTGGAGCAGCTGGCCCCCCTGGTTTCCCTGGTGCCCCTGGCCCCAAGGTGAGTGTCATGTCATCACGGTCATCTCCAGAGCATTTCTTCATGATCACAATCCTTAGAATATAATTTGTAGCATATCACCTGTAGAATATCACCTGTAGAATGTCACCTGTCATGGACATTATTAGTGTGGACACCAAGGAAGATCCCCAGATTCCCAGTTCTGGGAACTGTAGAGGCACATCTGAGGAGCTTTCTCCACACCCAAAACATCATGACTCTCTATCACTATCCGATAATCTGACTGGTTTACTGTCTAAAGGGACCAATCACATTGACCAAACTAATGATTGCATACATATTATTCCCATGAGGATTTATATACCATATAACATCTATATAACATCTGCATAGCATCATAAAACAGCCCACTACCCATCTGACTGGATAGTGTGACTCAGGCATCATGTTATTGTTCTGTAACAGGGAGAGATTGGAGCTGCTGGATCGAGTGGCCCATCCGGACCTCAGGGAGGCAGAGGAGAGCCCGGAATCAATGGAGCCGTTGGCCCCGTCGGTCCCAATGTAAGTATACACAGATACCAACAAACAACAACATTCTCACAGTGTAAAACATGTCGCATTGAAGGCTCTCTCTTGTTTCCTGGTTATCTTTTCCTGATGTACTGCATATAGCATGCATCATGGTTTCTTGTTGTCTTGGCACCTCTACACTCTTGTTTGTAACACTCTCTGTAACACTTCCTATTCCTCTCCTTGTAGGGTAACCCTGGTAACAACGGTATCAATGGCGCCAAGGGAGCTGCTGTAAGTATTCTGGCCATAGTTGCATTGCGGGTAGACTAGATTTGATTATTTAGGGCCAGACAAAGGTCAAGATGTAAAATCTTGTTCACTTGACCCCTTGAACTTAGTATGACCCTTGGTATATGATATGAGTAATGAATGTAGCACAACAGCAAAAACCACTCAAATAGCATCAACAATAAATCCCTTTAGCTTTAGAATTCATGATGTATAGAATTTATTTCAGTTGTTCCCTCATTACAAACGTGATATTAGCCATAAGTAACTGTTGTAGTGAAACCATTGGATATTGGGTAATGTGATTAGGTAATGTTATGGTAATGTATATGCAGTAGGTGCTTCAGCTGTCTCCCAACTCAACATTTATTCCATCCTGTATGTGTGTGTTCTAGGGTCTCCCCGGTGTTGCTGGAGCCCCTGGTTTCCCCGGCCCAAGAGGAGGTCCTGGCTCCCAGGGCGCACAGGGATCCACTGGAGCTAGAGGCCTTGGTGTGAGTACCGCTGGCCCTAAAAACCAATGCAACAACACTTAACTTTCATACAACACCTACTTTATTCACACAATCTGTATGAATATTGAGTGATGTGATCATGTATCTGTGTCTCTTTGACTGCAGGGTGAACCTGGACCCTCTGGACAAAAGGGAGATTCTGGTGCTAAGGGAGAGCCTGTAAGTATCCATATTCCTGCTGTTTAGCAGTGTATATATGTGCTGTAGCATTATACCAGTACATGGTGTGTGTTTGTGGCAGTCTCTAATGTCTCTGCTTTCTCCTTCAGGGTCACTCTGGTGTCCAGGGTGCCGCTGGTCCCGCTGGTGAGGAGGGCAAGAGAGGCTCAACTGGCGAGGCTGGTGCCACTGGGCCCACTGGTCTGCGTGGAGCTAGAGTGAGTATATCACGCCAGATGCAGTCGGTATATTTATTGGTGTGTTTGCTATAAGGTGCAGATGAGTGGTTATGGTTGAATAATGTCTCTGTCTCTCTCTGTGTGTGTGTGTGTGTGTGTGTGTGTGTGTGTGTGTGTGTGTGTGTGTGTGTGTGTGTGTGTGTGTGTGTGTGTGTGTGTGTGTGTGTGTGTGTGTGTGTGTGTGTCTCATAGGGAGGTGCTGGAACTCGTGGTCTGCCTGGTCTAGAAGGAAGAGGTGGTCCCATTGTAAGTCACCAAAAATATGATTTACCATGAATTGTTCAAAAGCAGAAAGAAAGTAGTGACTTTTACCTTGTAATATGTTGACTGTTCTGTACTCATGGTAATATAGTGACTGTTCTGTACTCATGGTAATATAGTGACTGTTCTGTACTCATGGTAATATAGTGACTGTTCTGTACTCGTGGTAATATAGTGACTGTTCTGTACTCATGGTAATATAGTGACTGTTCTGTACTCATGGTAATATAGTGACTGTTCTGTACTCATGGTAATATAGTGACTGTTCTGTACTCATGGTAATATAGTGACTGTTCTGTACTCATGGTAATATAGTGACTGTTCTGTACTCATGGTAATATAGTGACTGTTCTTTACTCATGGTAATATAGTGACTGTTCTTTACTCATGGTAATATAGTGACTGTTCTGTACTCATGGGTGGCTCTTCCTTCTCCTGTCTCTGCCAGGGTATGCCCGGAGCTCGTGGAGCCACCGGCCCTAGTGGTATCCGTGGACCCCCTGGTGATGCCGGTCGTGCTGGCGAGTCTGGTCTGACTGGAGCCAGAGTAAGTGTCACACACACCTGTCAATCTAAATATTTTAATCAGATGTGTAATGGATTCTCTGATTGTCTAATCTCTGAACCAAATATAGCATGGTTCTCTAGCTGTGATACTGAATGACTAGTTCTGTCTGTTTATAGGGCCTCCCCGGAAACTCTGGACAGGGTGGACCCCCAGGCAAGGAAGGCGCAGCTGTAAGTGATCAAACACTTCATTTCTGATATGGATCCTTTCAAATGCTCTACATCATAAGAAATAGTATACAGTAAAACTGTTGACCATGGTAATGGATTGGTTCAAAGCGCTTATATTGTGTTGTTGGTACAGTTACAGTAATCCACTCCATCCACCATCAATGTTAACACCCACCTGTTGGTGTTGTGTCATATCTGATCCCATTTGTTTTGTGTGTGTCCTCTTCCAGGGTGCTGCTGGTCTCGATGGCCGCACTGGTCCCCCCGGCCCAACTGGACCCAGAGGCCAGCCCGGTAACATCGGATTCCCCGGCCCCAAGGGACCTGGAGTAAGTAGAAACAGGATGTAGAACCAGGAAATAAAACCAGGAAGGAGATCTGCTAGAGGATGACCGTGAGAGAGACAGCTGGGGTCTTGTGGCACTTCGCTATGGACAGATTATGATCAAAAGAGTAAAAAGGAAGTGATATTGAAGGATAAAATAAGACATAATGTGATTTTAGGAGTAGAAAGATTGTTGCTTATCTTGATGATGGTCTGTCCATCAACATGAAATGATGCTCATCTGACGTTTCCATGGTCTTTTTTTCCTTTTTTCCCTCTAGGGTGAGGCTGGCAAGGCTGGTGATAAGGGACTTACTGGTGCAACTGGTCTGAGAGTAAGTACCCGCGCATTAGACAACATTCATTACATTATTAACTCTCTACTGTAAAAGGGAATTAATTTGCTATTAGGGTAGATGTCCTTCAAATTGGCGGTTGGTAAAGCTGAGTAAAGCTGACAGATCCAAATAGTCCAAACAAATGTATTACTTACTTTAGATTTAAAGCAATTCATTACAATATAGTTGTGTTTCCTCAAATCATATGTTCCAGGATAAACTCTGACAGACCAATAATGGATCATTGATCATTCACCTACCTCTCTCTCCCTGTCTCTGCTTAGGGCGGCCCCGGTGCTGATGGCAACAATGGAGCCCCCGGCCCAGCTGGAGTTGTTGTAAGTAGTCTACCCTATTCCCTTTAAATAAACACATGCAATAACTACAATCTTATTTTACAGTGAACTGTATTTGATTTGATTGAATGTGATGCTCTCCTCTTCTACAGGGTAACACTGGTGAGAAGGGAGAGCAGGGACCCTCTGGTGCTCCTGGTTTCCAGGGTCTGCCCGGCCCGGCTGGACCTGCTGGCGAGGCTGGCAAAGCTGGCAACCAAGTGAGTAATCACAAAAATCCACAAACGTAGAACAAACCTAAATCTGCAAAGCCATAACAATCCAACATCCACAAACACATATATATTACCCCAAAAACACAAACTGCTAAATATATTTTGGTTTATAGAAATGTTACCTCTTACTGTTCATTTCAGTATATTTTATTGTATTTTAATAGTATTCTCACTATATAATATTTTGCACTAACAAAGTATTAATCTCTCAAAAGGGTATGCACGGAGACCAGGGACTCCCAGGACCCGCTGGTGTCAAGGTATGTCCACTCATGAATCCCTCTCACAGAACTTTAATTATGATCTTCTGACAGCTGGTTAACCATACACATGTTGCTGTTCACCCATTTACCTGTACTCTTAAGTAGGACAAAGGCCCTATATAGGCCTTAACTGGACCCTATTTTTTTTTATATACAATTCACATCCACACACCTGTAGTGTATACATACTATGGTGTGTCCATGATAGAGCCCTGGTGCTGACAGTCGCCCTCTCTCTCTGTCTGTTCCTAGGGAGAGCGTGGAAACTCCGGTCCTGCTGGCTCTGCCGGATCTCAGGGAGCCATCGGTGCTCGTGGGCCCGCTGGAACTCCTGGCCCCGATGGTGGCAAGGTGAGCACAGCTCTATGAAGGGCTTAGAACTGTATTATCATTGTAAACAAGGCCAAGCATTTTTCCTGGTCACCTGTTCAGGTCATGTGGTCTGGAGATCCTCCTGACCCAACAGTAGATATAACCAACAAATATATATGACCAATAGATCTGATAGTACTGGTGTATTCTGTATGAGAAATACACTAGTGTTCTTTTAAGCACTGTAGTCAGATGAAGCTCCTAACCACTCATGGGCTTACAGCATGAGTTCGATAGCTTATAGGTGGAACTGTTCTTCACCAATGTCTCTGTTTCAGGGAGAGCCTGGATCTGTCGGTATTGCTGGTGCCGCCGGACACCAAGGACCCGGTGGTATGCCCGGTGAGCGTGGTGCCGGTGGTACTCCTGGACCTAAGGGTGAGAAGGTAAGTCTCCCCAGAATATGCCGCCTGTAAACATATAAAAAAGTGAAATTTCACAAGAAAAACTGAAATCATGTGAGAAGTTGCATAAAATGTCAATGATATTTTCGGATATGCTGATGTGAAATGCAGTGATTGATCAAGTTGTCCTACAGTACAAACATTGGGAGAATTTGAAATACTGATAGATTTATCTGATAGACCAAGACTAAAAACAACTGTATATAATGTCTATTTTAAATGAGTGACTACAACATGTATTTTCCCCCTTTCCAATCTAGGGTGAGAATGGACACAGAGGACTTGAGGGTAACCTTGGAAGAGATGGCGCCCGTGTAAGTTCCTCTTTCATCTAATTCGGTCATTTTCACAGTGAAAACAACATCCAATTCATTGTTATTCTGTCTCTATTGTGTTTTAGTCTGACTTTGTGCCTTGTGTCTCTTTCTAGGGTGCCCCCGGACCAAGTGGACCCCCTGGACCTTCTGGTGCTAATGGTGAAAAGGTAAACAGCCTGAATATCGGCTCTCTTAGTCCTCAGCACATGAAAGGATATCTAATGATGAAGGAAATACGTTGGCTCAGATTATGATCAATATTGTGGGACTCACTTAGGGAAGATTTTTCAACGATTATGCATATCCAAGAAATCCAAGATGGAGTTGGCCTAATGTTTACTGACCTAAAGAGGAGCAATGATGTCAATGGCCATTTCAAGACTCTTAGGCTCTCCACAAGTGATCAAGATATGGACTGGACCATATTGTTGAGTGTGGTCATTCTGAATATTTGATCAACAAAAAATGCCTGCAACAACAAATGCCTGTCTGCTCCAGACCAGAGAGAAGGACTATGAGCACACCACCTGTTACAGCTTGTGAAGCTAGAATCTCAACCTCGCCATCTGCTGGACAGTTTGCAGTTGCACACCGCCGAGGTCACAACAGCAGGATGGAAACCAGGGTTATGTTCAGGAGGGTACACCATAGCGCCCATATTTTTTTAACATTTTGCATCGGAAAACAGAATGTAGCATTTCTAATTGGACAAGCACCACCCTGTTTCAAAAGGTTTTCTCCAAACGCTGTGCCTACTGGACATGACCCTGGCAGAAACCACACTGCCTGGACACCTGCTCCATTATATACCATGATACCTCAAACTCATCTACCAGCATATGGCAGTTGATAATGGTAGTCATAGTAACAAATATTTTGCCTTTTTTTGGAAACAAATAGTCAATACAGTTCAACTTAAATACTGGATATCCTGTTGAACTTCAAGGGCTATGGTTGGCTTTTTTTATTTTATCTTTATTTAACTAGGCAAGTCAGTTAAGAACATATTCTTATTTACAATGACGGCCTACACCAGCTAAACTCAGACAATGCTGGGCCAATTGCGCACCACCCTATGGGACTCCCAATTACAGCCAGTTGTGATAGAGTCTGGATTCAAACCAGGTTGTCTGTAGTGACACCTCTAGCACTGAGATGCAGTGTCTTAGACCACTGCGCCACTTGAAGCCCACACTGATCAAAGGTATGCAGACTGGATTGATATTTTGGATTGATTCAGCCCACACATTCTCATCTTTGCTCTCTTTCAGGGTGAGTCTGGCTCCTTCGGCCCTGCCGGACCTGCTGGTCTTCGCGGACCCAATGTAAGTTCCTACAACCACTTATATAACGCATTATAACACATAAAACACATCTATACGACTTTAAAACACATTTACTCATCACCGCTCATCAAAGGAATTAAGGACTAACATGACAACCCACTGGGTGCTTCAGCTACAAATACAACATACAAGTCACACAAGCATTTATTTATACCTTTTGACTAGGCGGTTTCACCTCCTGGTATGTCTAAGATAAACAATCTGCATCTGTTGCTAAGCAGGAACTAAGCCTATTCCTCTTATTGGTGTTGTCATGGCCCTGCATGAGTCTAGAACCTTCATAGGTGTGTGTGTGTGTGAGACAGGACTGTAGTCTTCGGGGTAGGCCCCTTTGGTTTCTTCTCTCTTCAACTGTTGACCTTTGAGTTCCACATCCCTCCTTGTCCTAGTTCTACAGCAGCTGGCATGATTATCAGTAACTGAGACTAGACTGTTGCTCTTTACCTCCTTCTGTAGAAATATTCATATTCAGCAATAATATTTTTGAACAGACAGAAATCTTCTGTACTGCTCCTTGTCTCACACTGTAACTTTACATACAGAGTTCCTATTCACCCTTCATTGACACCAACATATACTTCTTATAGATGTAAAGTAATCATAAGTTATAGTATGGTGACAGGAATAAGTATATTTCAAGATAGAATCCAACAATGTCATGTTATATCTGTGGTTAGTTGATGCTTGATTATCTGTCTGGTTGGATGGATGGATGGATGGTTGGATGTGGATATCTCTACAGTACATGGAGGGACTCCTCTGACCGTTTGTCTCTGTGTTCCTGCTCTGATTTAGGGAGAGCGTGGAGAGGGTGGACCCGCTGGACCTCCCGGCTTCGCCGGACCCCCTGTAAGTACTCATTCGGTTGATACCCTGAAACCACACACAAACACGTCACATACATGGAGACATATAAACACAAACTCACTCCTTCACTATCCGATGCATGAAAACACACACACAAACACACAAACTCACTCACTGACTGACAGACTCATACACATACACAAACTCACTCACTGAATGACAGACTCATACACAGACAAACACACACATTACCATGTGTTTCTGCAGCCTTTGTTCTGTGGGTTCTGTTCTGACCCATGTCTGTGCATCCCATGCAGGGTTCTGATGGTCAGTCTGGACCTAGAGGAGACAAGGGACCCGCTGGTGGAAAGGGAGACGTCGGACCCGCCGGCCCTGCTGGACCTGCTGGCCAATCTGGACCTTCTGTAAGTCACTTACTTAGTTGGTCCTCTTAATTCCAATGTGCAACACAATGCCCATTCTTAACGTCTACTTCAATGGGAATCCACTAAATCATTCACACAGACAGTTATGTGCAGTACATGGTCCTGCATGGCTCAGGTGGTAGGGAATGGTGCTTGCACCGCCAGGGTTGTGGGTTTGATACCTGGGGCCACCCATATGGATAAAAGTGTCTGCTAAATGGCTTAGATTATTAATACATGATGTACCTCCTCACTGGGAATGATATCCTCTACTGAAGATGTAGACTGACTTTTCTTGTCTTCCTTCCTGTGCTTGTCTAGGGTGCTAGCGGACCCGCTGGCCCTCCTGGTGGTCGTGGTGATGCTGGACCTTCTGTAAGCACTGTCACTGATATCACACACACACACACACACACACACAATGACACTCCATCTCTCTGTGACCCAGTGACCTTGGCTGCTTTCTAACATTTGACCTTTGTGTGTGTTCCTTCTCTTCAGGGTTTGACCGGTTTCCCTGGTGCTGCCGGTAGAGTTGGAGGCCCTGGTCCCGCTGTAAGTGCGGCAGTAGTGTAAACGTACACTTTAACACACTGATTTGCCATTTTGTACAGATGTAGGATCTTAATTTGATCACCCTGTTGCAGTGTTTGAGGTTTAAAATGGCTTCTTAATTTTGTAATTTACACTCTAAAATTATCTTATGAACCCCTACAAAAATGTCCATTCATAAAAATCCATATAATAATTCAAATTTCCTGTTGATGCAGGATTATTTTCCTGCTGTAGCAAATTGGTTCGAATTAAGATCCTACATCTGTACTTAGAAGCAATATCATGCTGGCTAGACATCACATAGTTATTCAAACCATCTTGTGTTCATATTTCACTCCTGTCAGTCTCTTATCAGAGAGATCCTGGCTGATCGTCATCCTGGCTGATTCTGAACAAACATACACAAATACACAGACACACCTCTCACTTTTTATCCTCAATAACCACCTGTCCCATCATCTTCCCTACACACAGGGTATTTCTGGGCCCCCTGGCTCCGCCGGTCCCGCTGGCAAGGATGGCCCTCGTGGTCTCCGTGGTGATCCTGGCCCCGCTGGATCTCAGGGAGAGCAGGGACAAGTTGGACCCGCTGGTATCGCTGGAGACAAGGGACCCAGTGGAGAGAGCGGTCCTCCCGTAAGTCATCATAACTCCCATTGAGGCCTCTCAGTAAGCTTCTTCTCAATAAAGGATTTATGCTGTGGCTTTTACTAGCCTGGTCCCAGATCTGTTTGTGCTGTTTTGCCATAGGACCATAAGAGTTGGCAAAACAGCACAGAACAGATCTGGGACCAGGCTAGCTTTTCATTTGGTCTCAAAGCGTTTTACATTGTTTTGGGTAAGTTAAAAATAACCCCCATTCACCACTAATGGTGATTGTTTCTTTCTCTGTCCTCTACTTTTCTCCACTCTCATCTCCTGATTTCCTGTTCCTGTTCAGGGTGCTCCTGGTACCGCTGGACCTCAAGGTGTGCTCGGACCCTCTGGCTTCGTTGGTCTGCCTGGTTCTCGTGGTGACAGAGGTCTTCCTGGCGGTCCTGGTGCTGGGGTGAGAACATCACACCTTCTGTTGTTTCAAAACATTATTCAAACTACCCTAGCAGACACATCCGACCACAGAACAAACAAAAAAGCTCGAAAAAAATTGCTATTTGTCATATTATATGGGAATGATGTTGATCAAATGGGCCAAATCACAGTTCTTGAAAATTATAGGCTATTCCAGACAAGTGGAGCCCAGACAACCATATTTGCTTACTATGGTATGTGTTTGTATTGCGTTGACCCTGTGATACTCTGTGCCATACAGGGTGAGCCTGGTAGACTTGGACCCGCTGGTGCCGCTGGACCCCGTGGTCCCGCTGGTAACATTGGCATGCCCGGTATGACTGGTACTCAGGGAGAAGCTGGACGTGAGGTAAGGATTGATTGATTGATGTTAATACAAGTACTCAGAGCCTGTATTCCAGACAAATGGCCCAAAACCTACATTTCAGTTCACCCACAGTTCCAATGGCAAAACAATTAACATGCTATTGTGTCACCCCACAGGGTAGCACTGGCAACGATGGACCTCCCGGCCGCCCTGGAGCTGCTGGCTTCAAGGTACAGTCCTCTCTGTCAGTTATACGCTGATCTGGGGTCAGTTTAGCATTTTCCCCACTAATGGTTAAGGTTACGATTGGTGGAGGGGAAGTTTATCATAGATTTTTACCTAGGGGAAACTTCACCCGGAGCGTAATTCATACCTCACAGTACTGACATCACCATTCACCTGAGCTGAATTTAGGAGCCATCTTGTAGTGGAGTGGAAATGTTCCTTCCGGCTTCCATTTTATAGGCTTCATCTCAGGAACATGTTACATTCATATGAATTGACCTTCATATCAGTTGGAACTATAATGTCTTGAACTTTCAACTTTGAACCTTGAACTTTGCCCCCTCGCAGGGTGACCGTGGTGAGCCTGGTTCTCCTGGAACCCTAGGAAGCTCTGGTCAACCTGGACCCAACGGACCCTCCGGCGCCGCTGGCAGACCTGGAAACCGTGGAGAGTCTGTAAGTGCCCCCCCCTACACGAATTGGACCCCCTGAACAGGGATGACGAAGGGCACATTTTTCCTGATTTCTAGAAAGAGGACGGTAGAGTCCACGTTAGCAATGGCATGGTGTTACAGTATTTCCCCTAGCTTTCCCATGGGAGGCTCCACCTTCAAATACCCATATAACCCCTGTAACTATTCCCCAGGTCATTGCTGTAAATGTAAATGACAATGTGTTCTCAGTCAGCTTACTTGGTAAAATAAGGGTTAAATAAATACCACGATACTTGTAGAAAAAAAGCATTCACATTAAACAGAAACATCACTTCTACTCAGAAGAAAGGTTCCTGTGGTTCTATCTCTAGCATGATGATGTGTATATATCTTCTCCCTCTCTGCCTCTCTAGGGTCCCACTGGAAATGGTGGTCCCGTCGGTGCTGCTGGTGCCCGTGGTGCCCCTGTGAGTACCCTGTCAGACCGCATCTTGACTTGGACTCCTGAATTAAAACTCCACTAATCATTTCAACTATCATAGTGCATCGTCGTAGCTTAGAACTTTGGTATATATGTGAAATAACACACCTGGGTTATGGTTCTGTGCTGTAGGGCCCCGCTGGTCCCCGTGGAGAGAAGGGTGGGGCTGGAGAGAAGGGAGACAGAGGCATGAAGGGTCTGCGTGGACATGGTGGTCTCCAGGGAATGCCCGGACCTAACGTAAGTCATGATGACTGCTGTGAGTAACACTGCTCTGACCCTCCATCCTCCATCCATCAAGATCCATTCAAATCTAATCTCGTATCATATCCTGACATATCCCATCCCATATACCCAAGTTTGTAGTAGCATCCCCATTTAATTTATAGATGCCTTGTAGCCACTTCACGTAAATATCAGAATCATTTACAGTATGACAATGTTCTTATGCTGTAGCTACTCCTGAGCTAACCATATCTCTCCCCTACAGGGACCATCTGGTGAGACTGGCTCTGCTGGTATCACTGGACCTGCTGGACCCAGAGTGAGTAACTAGTGCTATCCACATCAAACGCTCCCTCCATTGTATCTTCCTCCAACCAGACAGACAGATAAAATACATGTATTTGACACCTGTCCTTGTCCTCTCCCTCTCATTGTCTCTAGGGCCCCGCCGGACCCCATGGTCCCCCTGGTAAGGATGGTAGAGCTGGAGGTCATGGTGCTATCGGACCTGTTGGGCACCGTGGTGCCCCTGGACATCTTGGACCTGCTGTGAGTATATCTAGTACTCACATACCTGCCTCAATCAGTCAGTCAGCCAGTCAGCCAGTCGGTCGGTCAGGCAGACACTCAGTCAGCCAGCCAGTCAGCCAGTCAATTAGGCAGCGACTCAGTCAGTCAATCAGTTAGGCAGCCAGTCAATCAGCCAGTCAGTCAGTCAGCCAAATGCCACAGTATTGGTGACGAAGGGGGCTGATTGTTTAAGGTGTAAAGGCAGACACCATCTTTTAACATACAAACACATAATGGATCTAGGTTGACATATAATTTGCTTAAAAATAACTTCACTGATAGGAGTTAAACTTGTAGCATAAGAAAGTGCGAATGAGATACATCTCTGCAGCAGCATTATCAGCAGCAGTGACCCACCTTACTAAGGTTGAGGTTGTTACCCCTCTTCTCATCAGCAGCAGTGACTCAGTTAGCAGGAGGTTGAGGTTGTTACCTCTCTTCTCATCAGCAGCAGTGACTCAGTTAGCAGTAAGTTGAGGTTGTTAACTCTCTTCCCTCGCCCACAGGGTCCCCCCGGCTCTCCTGGTCTTCCCGGACCTGCAGGTCCAGCTGGTGGTGGATACGACCAGTCTGGTGGTTATGATGAGTACAGAGCCGACCAGCCCTCTCTCAGAGCCAAGGACTACGAGGTGGACGCCACCATCAAGTCCCTGAACTCCCAGATCGAGAACCTGCTCACCCCCGAGGGCTCCAAGAAGAACCCTGCCCGTACCTGCAGAGACATCAGACTCAGCCACCCCGAATGGAGCAGTGGTGAGTTGGTGCCACAGACACATCTCTGTCTTTCTCTTCATTGATTGGTTGACTCACTGAGGTGCCTTAGAACCATCACACTCTCTTAGAAAACTCTTAACCAGTAAAATATCTAGTTCATTCTAGTCTCAACACAGACTAACTGTAACTTTCCATCTCTTTATCTATCGCCCTACATTTCACTATCAATACTCTTCTTGAGCGATCGAACCCATACAATAGACAGTATCATGTTGAATAGTAATAATAACCTGAAACTCAAAACGTAAACAACACCTAAACACAGCAAAACCCCAGTGAAGTATTAATAATAGTGATAATAACATTATCAGTGCTAATCAATGTCATTCTTTCTTTTGTCCTCCCCTGCAGGTTTCTACTGGATCGACCCCAACCAGGGCTGCATCGCTGACGCCATCAAGGCCCACTGTGACTTCTCCACCGGACACACCTGCATCCACCCTCATCCCGAGAGCATCGCCCGCAAGAACTGGTACAGGAGCTCTGAGAACAAGAAGCACATCTGGTTCGGAGAGACCATCAACGGTGGTACTGAGGTGAGAGGACTGAACCTGTACTGATTCTAATGACAAGAGCGGACAGTTTGAACATCTGAGAGGAAGATATATTGATTTGATTGGCTCACCAGTTTGATTCTAGGCATATTTTAGGAGTATAGTATAGGTCCATGTTAATGGCTTACATTCATCTCCAGCACCCTAAACCTGATTGTATTGGTTCCATTTGAAAGAGATCATCAGATATCTATCTATCCGATTCTTCACCCATGTTTTTCTCTAAATGCTTGAGTCTGCACCTTGACACTGATCCTGTCTTAATTCTTCCCATGTTTTTTCACAGTTTGCTTACAACGACGAGACCCTGAGCCCTCAGAGCATGGCCACTCAGCTGGCCTTCATGCGTCTCCTGGCCAACCAGGCCACCCAGAACATCACGTACCACTGCAAGAACAGCGTAGCATACATGGACGGAGAGAACGGCAACCTGAAGAAGGCTGTGCTCCTGCAGGGTTCCAATGACGTGGAGCTGAGGGCCGAGGGCAACAGCCGCTTCACTTTCAACGTTCTGGAGGATGGCTGCACTGTAAGTACCCTTTCTATTTACACCGCAATGTCTGGAACAATAGTTTTGTTCGTTCTCTCTCTGTGTTCACTCACACAAGTAGATGCAGTGCATGGTGGAAGGGTGAACTCAGGCTCAGTGTAGTTTTCTGTAACTTCCTGGTTAGGGAAAGAGTTTGGGAACCTGACTCTTAATTTAAAATATCATAGGCTACTACTGTAGGGTATTATTGTACGTTTTCAAGATATGATATACTGAGTGCACTATTCTGATAGATGGTTTCTCCTTTTGTCCTACCTCTGCAGAGACACACTGGCCAGTGGAGCAAGACAGTCATTGAATACAGAACAAATAAACCATCTCGCCTGCCCATCCTCGACATTGCACCATTGGACATTGGTGGAGCTGATCAAGAGTTTGGTTTGGACATTGGCCCAGTCTGTTTCAAATAAATGGACTCATGATAAATTAAAAAAAGAGAGAAAGAAAGAAAAAAAGAAAAAGTCTCTGCCCTTTGTGTGTTTGTTTTTATACTGAATGCTCATTTCCTCTGCGCATCCACTTGCTTAAGCTGGGCTCTATCGGAGAGGACCAATGGACTGAACGGAGCGTTGTGCAATGCAAATTAATACAGCAGCCCAAAGAGACGCCGGAAAACACCATGTTGTGGGACATGTCATCATTTTGTAAAAAATCGAATAAGTGTAATAAAAACGCTGAAAGTATGCATCACTTTGTGGTCTTTGTATATCTTCCAAAGAGGAGGTTAAAACCACAATTTTTTTTTTATAAAAAAAAAAAAAGAAGGTTGAAGCTACCTCATGCCTGTGTTTTAGAAAATACTATTGAGAACCTGTCTGATCCACAATGTAGATGTTACGAGTTCTAAGGCTTCAAGCTCTGTCCTGTATCAAAGGTGCTGAATTACTTGAAGCAGAGATCTATGGTGCTAAACATGCAGCTGTGGAAGAGCAGGAAACCACTCATTCTCACTGTGTTACTTTGTATTGACTTTGATGAGTCTTGCACAGGTCCCTCTGATAACCCCCATTTTAAGCAGGTGGAATCTTCCTAAATCTGGTCTGATGTTTGTCTGGTTTTGACTTTGTTTTTTTTTGTTTTTTTATATATTTTCTTTTGGCTAGAAGTTTTGTTTTGTTTTTTTTTTCAGACATTTTACTCCTTCAATTCCCCCCATCAATGCAGTGTTCATGCTGACAGCACATTATTTCATACATTTCTAATGTATTTTAAGTGGCCTCTTTCTCTCAAAACAAAACCACAAAGTTTATTGTACCTATTTTGTATATGTGAGATGTTTAAATAAATTTTGAAAGTCCTGAAATAAAGCATGTCCAATGTTCCAAAACGACACCATTTAATGACTAAAGTGCTTTCATGTTTTATGATGATGATATTATTAAATGAGGTTGGAGTTGAAAGATTGTTTTTTGTGTTTGGTGATATAGAGAACTTAGCCCTTCCTTCCACATATCATCTTCATGACCAAGAGGAGAATACAAAAACTTCTTAAATCATCATTACCTTTTTTCTATAAGTAAACCAAACACCTTTTTTTTTTTTTTATAGTTTAGGAATCAAATAGCCCTACGCGTATATAAATACAGTTTACAAATGTAGCATCCGCCACAGCTAACAAAGGCCTACAGTAGTGTAATGGTGATGGTTGGTGGAAGCAATAGCACGGACACAAACGAAGTCTCCAAGGACGTTTGATTTAATGGAATACTCCAACATACAATACGGTCCCAACAGGAAAAAAGGGACAACAGCTCTGGGCTGAAACAAGAACTACCCTACAAAACAAATAGTCAAACACGCAGGTAGGTAATATACATGAAAACCGGAGCAGCCTGCAAAGTCTGACCGTAACAAAGGTTAATCACCGACACCACACAGGTGCCTGCCTACTCCCTAAATACCCCCCTAGATTCCCAAATTATAAACAGGTGCGTAGCTGCGTAGCTCACCTCCTCCTGGGATCTAGCACTCTCCATGCCCCAACCATGGAATTTAATTGGAGGGAGACGCCGAACGCTGGATGGAGGAGGGTGGATCCAGCGGTGATGTTACAAGTAGGCTGTACACTCTTAGATCAAACGGTGCTATCTAGAACCAAAAAAGGTTATTTGGCTGTCCCATAGGAGAACCCTTTGGAGAACCCTTTTTGGTTCCAAGTAGAACCATTGTGGGTTCCAATCAATCAATCAATCATCAATCAAATGTATTTATAATGCCCTTTTTACATCAGCCGATGTCACAAAGTGCTATACAGAAACTCAGCCTAAAACCCCAAACAGCAAGCAATGCAGATGTAGAAGCACGGTGGCTAGGAAAAACTCCCTAGAAAGGCAAAACCTAGGAAGAAACCTAGAGAGGAACCAGGATCTGAGGGGTGGCCAGTCCTCTTCTGGCTGTGGCGGGCGGAGATTATAACAATTCATGGCCATTAAGGCCAGTTCTTTCTCCAAGATGTTCAAATGACCAGCAGGGTTAAATAATTATCATAGTAGTTGTAGAGGTTGCAACAGGTAAATATATCAGGAGTGAATGCCACTTGGCTTTTCATAGCCAGGCATTTAGATGCGGTAGAGAGCGCAGGTACGGTGCGATAGAGCGCAGGTGCAGTAGAGAGAGAGCGAGATGAAAACAGCACGTCTGGGACAAGGTGGCACGTCCAATGAACAGGTCAGGTTCCATGTAGAACCATTTCCACAGAGAGTTCTACATGGAACCCACAATGGTTCTACTTGGAACCAAAAAGGGTTCTTTAAAGGGCTATCCTATGGGGACAGCCGAAGAACCCTTTTTTTCTAAGAGTGTAGCATCCATCATAGCTAATACAGACCTACAGTAGGCTGTGGCTGTAGCATCCACCACAGCTAACAGTAATATGGTTACAATTAACTTAACTATGGATTGCCATTGGATAATGCTTTTCTCACTTCACTAGAGTAGGGAATTGATAATGCTTGGTCATGTTTATCCTTGCTGCACTGTCTGGCGTGAGCAGGGCTGTGAGTCATATTAGTGCCTTTTGTAGTCTGTCCCATCTATTGTTATTACTGTGAATATCTCACATACACTCAGAAAAAAGGGTTCTTCGGCTGTCCCCATAGCAGAACCCTTTTGAGTTCCAGGTAGAACCCTTTTTGGGTTCAGGTAGAACCCTCTGTAGAAAGGGTTCTACATGGAACCCAAAAGAGTTATACCTTCAACCAAAAAGAGTTCTTCAAAGGGTTCTCATATGGGGGACAGCCGAAGAACCCTTTAAAGGCTACCAAGTGGCACAGTGGTCTAATACACTGCATCTCAGTGCTAGAGGTGTCACTACGGACAACCTGGTTCAAATCCAGACTGTATCACAACTGGCCGTGATTGGGAGTCCCATAAGGCGGTGCACAATTGGCCCAGCGTTGTTTGTCATTGTAAATAAGAATTTGTTCTTAACTGACTTGCCTAGTTAAATAAAAGGTCCTAGATAGCATCCTTTTTTCTAAGAGTATACTTATTAGTGGGCTTGCTGAAAGCAAAAACACTACTGTAATCTGCTTTGTTATTTGCTTTCCTCTGTCACCTATAGGGTCAACACCAGTGGTGTAATGGAGGGTATACACAGGTATACGCCATATACCCACTTACTAAAACAATTTAGAAAAATGTATTTGTCACATGCTTCGTGAACACAGGTGTGAACTAACAGTGAAATGCTTCCCAACAAGGCAGAGAGAAAGAAAATAGTGAAATAATAGAAAAGTAAAACACGTAATAATAAAAGTAATAATGAATACACAATGAGTAACGAGGGGTACCAGCATCGAGTCGATGTGCAGGGGTACGAGGTAATTGAGGTAGATGTACATTTAACGCAGATTAAAGTGGCAGATAGTAAACAGTAGCAGCAGCAAAAAATTACAGTTAGTGGCAAAAACGACAATGCAAACAGTCCAGGTAGCTATTTGGTTAACTATTTAACTAACTATTTAGCAGTCTTCTGGCTTGGGGGTAGAAGCTGTTCGGGGTCCTTTTGGTTCTAGACTTAGTGCATTGGTACCGCTTGCCATGCAGTAGCAGAGAGAACAGTCTATGACTTGGTATAAAGGTCCTGGATGGCAGGGAGCTCTCAATGGTGCAGCTGTAGAACTTTTTGAGGATCTGAGGGCCCATGCCAAATCTTTTCAGCCTCCTGAAGAGGAATAGGCGTTGTCCTCTTCACGACTGTGTTGATGTGTTTGGACCATGATAGGTCTTTAGTGATGTGGATACCGAGGAACTTGAAGCTCTCGACCCGCTCCACTACAGCCCTGTCGATGAGAATGCGGGCGTGCTCGGCCCTCCGTTTCCTGTAGTCCACGATCAGCTCCTTTGTCTTGCTGACATTGAGGGAGAGGATGTTGTTGTCCTGACACCACACTGCCAGGTCTCTGACCACCTCCTTATAGGCTGTCGCATTGTCGTTGGTGATCAGGCCTACCAACTTTGTGTCGTCAGCAAACGTAATGATCGTGTTGGAGTCCTGCGTCGCCACGCAGTTGTGGGTGGACAGGGTCCTTAACTTAGTGATGAGCTTGGAGGGCACTATGGTATTGAACGCTGAGCTGTAGTCAATGAACAGGGAGACAAAGGAGTTACTCTATCGGACATTGAGAAGCTACGCTCACGGGAATACAAATACACATGCCACTAATAACCACTCATTCGGAAAAAGTAATGTAATGTATTTACGTGCCGATGGCTTCGATAGTTGGGTCGATGAGGTAAGACACTGGTTTGCCCAGTAGAGATCGACATTGTCCTTTGTAGAGTCTTTCTGGTCGTAGTGGTGTTACAGTGGATCCGTTAGTCGGTATTCTCGTCCTAAACTTACGTACGTTTACACCTGCAGACTGATAACGCGACAACTATGACGTATCACTTCTGTCATGATCGATAGTTTCAGAGTTTAACCATTTCCAGCCAGGAAGCTCACGCTCCACGCTGTCTGGTCTAGTAGGAATTCACCATTTCAACAAGGGAAGTAAATCCTCATGTTCTTTCTGGACTTTTAGTCAACCATTTGCAACCTTCAGTGTACACCTCAGTCTTCGTGGTCTGGTGTGAATTGCGCCACAGGGTTTTTTATACTTGAGTAGAAAAGGGGGTGTTTCATCATTCCAACCAGTGTCTGTGCTCACTTGGGGCGTGGCCACTGACTGAGCATAAGTTACAATGGGAAACAATTCTCATTTAGAATGCTAAAATCACACTGTTATCTTCACAAAAGTATTATTATACTTAATCATTTGTTTTATACAACAATTAGATGCAAGCCTCATAACTGGGATGTGTAGACAAACAGAGATACAGTAATGTGGCTCTACCGTGAATGAAACAAATTCTACATAAATTCCTTTCTTATATAAATACTGTTAACAAAGGGACTTCTCTCTTTCTGCATGTCCAGTGGGAGAGAGTACCTGCAAGGAATTTATGTCATAAAACTGCCCCCCTCAGGAGAGGGGGTGTTAAAACCTCTGCCTAGCCGGCAAGGAGGAGGGCGTCATGACCAATTAAACATACCCTCATCCCAGTGGAGGCTCCCCAGAGGAGGAAGGGAGAGGATCATCCTCCTCAGTGAATTGAATACAAATAAAACTAGTGAAAGAATTAAAACTAAATATATTAATGTCACCAAATAATAGATTAAAACTACATGTTTTGCAATCTACAGTAGCCTCAACAGCACTCCCTGGGGTAGCACCATGGTGTAGCCGGAGGAAAACTAGTTTCAGTCCTCCTCTGAGTATATTGAGAGAGAGAGAGAGAGAGAGAGAGAGAGAGAGAGAGAGAGAGAGAGAGAGAGAGAGAGAGAGAGAGAGAGAGAGAGAGATAAAGATAAAGATAAAGACAGAGATGAAGACAGAGCTAAAGAGAGAGATAAAGAGAGAGAGATTAAGAAGACTGTAAGTGAGTGAGAGAGAAGGTGAGAGAGAAGGTGAGAGACATTGAGTGAGTGAGCGCGAGAGAGAGATAAAGACACATTAGTGATTGGAGAGTGTGTGTGTATGTGTGTGTGCCGGTTCATATCTCACTGTCTCGCCTTTTGTTATTTTTGTGTTTTCTTATTAATAAAAGGAATGTTATCGCACTACAGCTCTGCGCCTCAGGTCCTGTCTCATAGCGATCGTGACACCTAATGAAAGGAATGGAATGCAGCAGTGTTCATTTGGCCTGCAGGCCACCTGATCTAGACATTAGCAGTAGACCAAGTTGCCCCATAAGTTCGACGGCATTATCGATTAGACCTACCGTCTCAGTGTATAATACAGGAGAAGCGTTCGAGTTAAATCACTCTCAAATGACTGTACCTTTTTAACAGCAGGTGTCCCTCTGAAGGTAGTCGTTAGACAGTTCTTATTAAATCGGTATCCTTTACATCACTGAGCAGTGCACAAGAAAGTATTACATCCAGTTGTTAGATGGGGTGCAGCATCTAACAACTGGATACAATACTTTCTTGTGCACTGCTTGATGATGTAAAGGATACTACAGATATACCTTCCGACGAGGTAAAAGTGTTGCTAAACAGGTACAGTCACAGGTCTGGACTAATCAGGTAGTAGTCACAGATCTGGACTAAACAGGTACAGTCACAGGCCTGGACTCAAGTGGCACGGTTTGTTGTTAGTGATATGGAGATAGACCTTGATTAATCGAGGTCTGACTATAGCCTGGGCTATAGACCAAGGTGTAGGCCTAGCCTAACTATAGACAAACAGATAGATTAGCCTACATATCTAAACCAATTAGACCAACTTGAGCTCTACCTAGACTAGTTCTACACCAATGCCAACACCAAGGTGGATTGTGACCATAGACTATAGATCTTGGCCTACAAGATTGTAGCTCTACTGTAACATCTATTTATTTCACATGTTCTAGGCCCATTTATAGGGAAACAGTTGCAAGGTGTTTCTAATCTAGACTAACAGTGGAAGCAAGTGAGTGCCTTTTTTTAAGAGAGCCTTTTGTAGTCTAGCCAAGTCCCTGGCCATGTCCCGCCTTATTATCACTGATATTTATTATAGCAGCAGCAGCCAATTGCTTTATGTGTATTTCAGATCATTGTACCCTCAGTTGATATCAAAAGGCCATGGCAATCAAGAAAGTCAAAAATCACCACAATATCAATAGTTCCAGGAACGGAATGATGACAACACAATTAATACAACTCAAACAACTGATTTTGCAGCATAAGTGTTCAGGGTCCTTTAATTGTACTGTTGATTTATTTAAATCATGTTTGCATTGATGATGGAAGGTGAGAAGCAGATTCAGGTGGCTGGACCGGAAAATCGCGCACCAGCTATGCCCCAGAGCAGAGACGTGGACGCGCCGGAGTACTCAGCCCCGACCATACGCTGCATCCTATCTGTCTGCTTGTTGTCATGGAGGAGCCAAGATGGCGGTCCTGGCCTATAGCCTAGGAAAACGGGAAATAAATCAGTATTTTTGCATGAAAAATGCTAAATTATTATCTATCGCTGCTGTCATTCTACTCACGTTGTTTCACACAGTTTCCAGGTATTATGGAGGTAAGCGACTGGCTTTTAAATATAGATTTATAGATCAATAAAGTACCTATCTATCTATCTATCTACAACCAGCTAGCTAACGTAGACACTTGACTCAACTGTGTTAGCGGAACTTGTAGCAGCTAGCTAATACTAACCACATGCGATGCAACTAAGAGACTTGACACATTGTGCTTGACTGTCCTTTGGTTCAATTTGCAAATACCATACTGTGTAACTAGTAAGATTATGTTCGCAAACGCTCTAACAGCGAGCAAAAAGGGCCAAAGAGGGTACTAGCTAACGTTAGCTAGTACCCTCTTTGGCCCTTTTTGCTCGCTGTTAGAGCGTTTGCTAACATAATCTTACTAGTTACACAGTATGGTATTTGCAAATTGAAAGAACAGAATAATACAACCGTAAGGACTTAGCTATATCTAAGCAATTGTAAGGATACATTAATACACTTGCAGGAGCCTGAAGTAACTGAATTAGCTACATCGTTTTAGCACAGATAGAACAATGAGATATATCATATTTGGTGTTAGTGCAGGTGCATAGTTGCGATGCATGCAACCAAAGGACAGTCAAGCACAAAGTGTCAAGTCTCTTAGTTGCATCGCATGTGGTTAGTATCAAAGATTAATCGCATCGTCGCGGGTTACTTCAATTACATCATTGTAGTAGCTAACTAGTACGCTCTTACTGGCTAACTAGCCTACTGTAGTAACTAGGTATTAGCTAATAGCAACTAGCTTGTTAATTAATATGTATATTTTATCTGTCAACAACCTAAGCTAATGTTAGTTAACTGGCCAGTTAACTTTTAAAGAGCTCGCTAACTAGCACAATTACTAGCTAACGTTAACACAAGTAACCTACTGCGCATGCGGTTAACAACTAGCTAACGTTAGTTTGCTACCTAGTTAGATTGCTAGTTATCATGGAGCGTGATTTTTATTTTTATTTTTTTACAGGAAACTCAAATTTGACATGACTGTTGGTTGATAGTGGGGAACATAAAGCCATAGCTGTCTGTGGCTAACTGAGGAATCTAATGTATACTTATGAATGGCAATTATGCACATACAACCACAGAGGAGGCAGGAGCCTAACTGGCCATTTATAAATTATTGTTTGTATCTGGCTGGCAAGCGTCCGCCTCCGATGATGGCTTGCAAACAGTGATCTTTGTTTATGGAAGGCGTAGGACACTGAGCTCTCTTTGTGTTCACTGAGAACAGCTGCTGTTGTCTGGCTGGCGTTGACACTGGCTGCTCTTGACGCCTTCTCTCAGCACCCCACATCTTTTGCTCGTTTGCATTGATGAATTGCCAGATGGGTCTATTCAATTAGAACACAAGTAAACGCCATGAGATGTGTGTGCTTTAGTGGAAAATGTTGATGGCTTAATTTGTACTGCATGGTGCAATGCTGTCTTGGCTGAACCTTGCATTGTGCACACTGCTGCATTTGCAGTGTTGAAAACTGTGTAGAGGCATCAGGTTTCATTTGTGTGTGTGTTTTGTTATGGTTTACTAGGATGTTCTCTCTGTCTCCTCAGGCAGAGACACATGTGATTGGCTGCTGTCCAGTGGTCGGTTCTTAGGAGAGAACGTATGGCAGCCCTATGGCTGTATGATGCACAAATATAAAAGCATGTGAGTCACAACAATGGGGGGGGAATGTGTGTTCGTAAAATGTGTTACATACTTTAGATAGCATTTTAACCAAGCTCACAACTACACAATTGCAAAATTGTTCATCAGTTTTTGTTACTATGTGCAAGTGAGTCATTAGTTGTTGTATTTTCCCACAGTGAAGCAAAGACTTGCCTTGCTGAGAAAAGGGTGGCCTTCGTTGGCGATTCCAGAATACGGCAGCTATTCTATTCATACATACAAATAATCGATCCTACACAAAGAGAGGATGGAAGAAGGGTAAGCTAAGTCCCTCTGGCATAAAGCACACACAAACATGAATCTCTGAGCTTATCGCTGAATCTTAACTTGAGATCTCTGCCCTTGAGTGACTCACAAAGCTCCCATTGACATCAATGCAGGATTATTCAAAAGTCAGAGTTAAGTTAGGATTCACCTCTTAAGTGCATAACTCTAATTTCTCCTGTAAGTCACTCTGGATAAGAGTGTCTGCTGAATTGTTAACATGTAAATGTGTATATATACTGTATATATGTATGTGTGTGTATATGTACACTCACCGGCCACTTCATTAGGTACATTTGCTTGTTAACGCAAATATCTAATCAGCCAATCACGTGGCAGCAACTCAATGCATTTAGGCATGTAGACATGGTCAAGACGATCTGCTGAAGTTCAAACCAAGCATCAGAATGGTGAAGAAAGGTGATTTTAAGTGACTTTGAATGTGGCATGGTTGTTGGTGCCAGACGGGCTGGTTTGAGTATTTCAGAAAGTGCTGATCTACTGGGATTTTCCCGCACAACCATCTTTAGGGTTTACAGAGAATGGTCAGAAAATGAGAAAATATCCAGTGAGCTGTAGTTTTCTTGGCGAAAATGCCTTGTTGATGGCAGAGGTCAGAGGATAATGGCCAGACTGGTTCGAGCTGATAGAAAGGCAACAGTAACTCAAATAACCACTTGTTACAACCAAGGTATGGAGAAGAGCATCTCTGAATGCACCACACGTCGAACCTTGAAGCAGATGGCCTACAGCAGTAGAAGACCACATCGGGTGCCACTCCTGTCATTTAAGAACAGGAAACTGAGGCTACAATTTGCACGGGCCCACCAAAATTGGGCAATAGAAGATTGGAAAAACGTTGCCTGGTCTGATGTGTCCCGATTTCTGCTGCGACATTCAGATGGTAGGGTCAGAATTTGCCGTAAACAACATGAAAGCATGGATCCATCCTGCCTTGTGTCACCGGTTCAGGCTGGTGGTGGTGTTGTAATGGTGTGGGGGATATTTTCTTGGCACACTTTGGGCCCCTTAGTACCAATTGAGCATTGTTTAAATGCCACAGCCTACCTGAGTATTGTTGCTGACCATGTCCATCCCTTTATGACCACAGTGTACCCATCTTCTAATTGCTACTTCCAGCAGGATAATGAGCTTTGTCACATAGCTCACATCATCTCAAACTGTTTGGAAATGGAATGATGTACTTCGAATTGCTTGGAAATGGATTTGTAACCCCTCCCAGACTTATGGGCATCAATAATCTTTCTTCTGAGGGCCTCGGTAGGTCTTTTGATCTTTTGAATGATTGGTTAAGACCAAAAACAGACAAATTGTCTTATCTTTATGGAAGGCTGGACCCTCCTAAGTTTCTCTCAAATGTGTTCTAATCATTTGCACTTGTTTTGGTACACCTAATTCAAATTTTAGCCATTTTATGTGATGGTGAAGGTAGGGGTGTACTAACTTTTTCCCCAGAAGGAAAATGTGTTTTTGTTTATTTTAATTGCATTTAAACAAAAACAAATGTTGTGAGTGATTTGTTAAATTGGGTAACCTTTATCCGTGTTGAAGTGAAGATTACATCCAAATATGTAAAAAATAACTTTCCAGGGGGTGTACTTACTTTTTCACATGACTATATATATATATATATATATGATTTGTAGCCATGGTATTCCTAAAATAGGATAGGTAGTTGCTGCACTCTGTCAATGCTTTAATCTTGAGTAGAGAAATAGAGGGACATTGACTGTTTTATCCCCCGTTGTGATGTCTGTCCACCAGCACGAGAACATTCCCTTTGAAGATAGGAGCTCTTCAGTCAATGTGGTGAGCTATTTATGTATCTCGCTCTCTTTCTCTCTCGCTCTTCACATATCCTCTGTCTGTGAGTCAACAATAACAATGTTAAAACCCAACAATTCATTTTATTATTTCACTATGTAGATTCGCCTCTCAATCATTTTTTTTTCTTTCAAGGCATACAGCATGTTTATTTTTGGGAGTGTCCCGATAAGATCGATTGTTTCCTGTTTTGTTGATAGGACTTCCTGTGGTATGCAGAAGTGAATAACTCTCTGAAGGAGCGCTTGATGTCATGGACAGAGGTAAAGGCAAGCACATGTATGTAACACAGGGTTGGGGTCAATTCCAATTGATGGTAGTCAATTCAAAAAGTAGACTGAAATTCTAGTTCAATAATTTAAAAAGGCACATCCATTTTCAATGACTTATCAATAAACTGAAAGGTAGATACTATTCAAGTTGTTCCATTTATTTTATTTTAAATTCAAACCACTTCCTGAAATGAGTGCCTTCAATTCGAATTGACCATAACTCTGATCTGACCAGCAGGCCTGGGCTTGTCAGCAGATCAGAATCTTCCGACATAATCTGAATCACATCTTTGTTTACACAACTTCTGTCCTCAAACATCCATGTCTTATTCCTAAAAGTGAAACTGTATATTTAATGAGCGATTTTTACAATGTATTTTTTTGTTTGACAATGCATATGCAATATGCCAGGAAAAAAAGGTATAGTTAAGTGCTACTGTATAAATACTGTGATGTATGTAGGTTTGATTGAATTGAGCTCTTGGAAGAGGCTTCAGCATTAGGCTATTTCTGTTTCCTGTAAGCAGACGATACATAGCAACAGTTTACTACCATTTAAGATCATTCCAAAATAGTAACATGCCACGATTGAATATGATTTCTTGACTTTGTTTCAGGATCCTTCTGTAAAACCAGATGTCGTCATCATCGGAGCTGCCACTGTTAGTTAAATATGCTCACTCTGAACTCTGTTTACGACATATTTATCACATTTCCTCCTGCATAGTTTAGATTAGATGCATTTCGTAATTGAAATCGCCATCTTTCCCACAGTGGTCCATCAAGTTGCGTGGTGGCAGCAGCGAGGCGCTGCAGCAGTACAGGGCCAACCTCACAGCTATCTCCTTGCCTCTGGAACAGCTGGCTGAGGATGGGGAGGTTTACTGGGTTTTACAGGGTTAGTGCTTTACTGTTAATCTGCTAGTCAGTCAAAGAGAGAAGTGATGAGTTCTTTGAAAGTGAGGAATTGATATTGATTAAGCACCTGTCTCTCTTGCTCTCTTTCTTATTCCCTCCTCATTATCTCTTTATTTCTCTCTTCTACTATCTCTCTTTCCAATCTCACGGTCTTACTCCCCTCCCCCTCTCTCTAATGCCCCCTCTCCCTCCCTTTCTCTCTCTCTCCTTCCTCCAGACCCTGTCCATGAGGAGGTTCTGAGTGACAACAGGAAGATGATTACTAACGAGCAGTTGGAGCTGTACAACGAGGCGGCGCTCGGCACTCTGAACAGCAACAAGAAGAACGCCAAGGCTAGAGTCAGGTTCCTGGGCGCCTCGCGCCAGGCAGCTATGGAAACCATTGCCCAATCAGTTGATGGCCTGCACCTGCCCGAGAGCACCCGGAACGTGGTAGGGGTTTAAGTGGTCTGTTTGGCCTGGCACCTCTTCCTGCATCTGTGTGATCCAATAACAGCTGGCTTAAGGCTATAATAGAAACAGAAATTATGGTTTGAACCAGTTTTGTGCTGAAAAACCGTCAGGCTCTATGACTCTCTTAACCAGCACCTTGCCAAATTACACTGTCCATCGCTTATACATTGCACTTTCAATTGAACGTTTTACAGCTTCTATGTTCACCTGTATTTGCCTAATTAGTAGATGATTAGTGTGCTCAGCTTTATAGAAACAGGCTCTTTGAGGACAGGGCTCAAAGTACAAAGAGCAGAAAGCCCTTTTTAAGGTTACATACCTTAAGACTACGATAACCTGCGAGTCTGTTACTGCACAAGGCCTAGCATCAGCTTCCCCTCCCCCTATTCCTAACCATTAGTGGGGAAAATGCAACTTCACCCTACAGCTGATATAACCTTTATCCTTAATCGAGAACCAGGAAAAGGCTTGCACTATGCTGGAGTCTTCCTCTCTATAATACTGTCCCTCTATCCTCCACCAGGGTGCCATGATCCTGATGAACGCTGTGTGCAACAAGGTCCTGCGGCCCATCGACGGCTCCTGCTGCCAGTCCCTTCCGGCCCCCAGCCTCCTCCAGAAACTGACGGCCTGTGTCTTCCTGGGCTCAGCCCTGGTCTTCCTGGTGCTCCATGCTCTGGGCTACAACAGGTACACGCTCCCTTGTGGCTCAGTCGTTTAGAGGGTCATGGGTTAGATTCCCGCTGAGGCCACATATACTGAAACATATGCACCTAGACTATTTTGTATATTGTTTAGAGCCGGGCTCTAAATTAACATTTTTCATTGGTCACAATGGTGCTCCCAACTTAAAAAAGTTAGGAGCACCACATGAAATGTATTAGCACCAGAAAATGTGTTATTTCTATTATTGATTGAGATACATGTTGGGCCTATATGAATTCTAGCTACGTTTGAAGCCCTAGAAACTAATATTAAACACTGTAAATACATTTGTTTAATATTAAAGCTAAAATGTTCATACGAATACCTGTCATTGAAATTACAAAGTCATTTTTTGAAAAATAGTTTTCTACATTGTGTAAAAGCACTATTTTCCAATTGAGATGCATTACATTAAATTGTACACTGTCTCTTTAAAAACGTCAGGTTTGTGATGACGACATGCAAGAGATCTGTCATTCATTCGTTGCTATGATCATAGTTGGCTATACTGGCAAAGTTACCAGGTTGTTAGCTAGCTAGCTAGCTAATGAGGTTGACAACAAAGTGACTGAACAAAGTGTAAACAAATGGTTAACGTGAGTAGTTTTTGAACGGCCCACGATAATCTTTATGAATGTAAAATGGGATCCCGTAAAGTATCTATCTATCTATCTATCTATCTATCTATCTATCTATCTATCTATCTATCTATCTATCTATCTATCTATCTATCTATCTATCTATCTATCTATCTATCTATCTATCTATCTATCTATCTATCTATCTATCTATCTATCTATCTATCTATCTATCTATCTATCTATCTATCTATCTATCTATCTATCTATCTATCTATCTATCTATCTATCTATCTATCTATCTATCTATCTATCTATCTATCTATCTATCTATCTATCTATCTATCTATCTATCTATCTATCTATCTATCTATCTATCTATCTATCTATCTATCTATCTATCTATCTATCTATCTATCTATCTATCTACAGTGGGGAGAACAAGTATTTGATACACTGCCGATTTTGCAGGTTTTCCTACTTACAAAGCATGTAGAGGTCTGTAATTTTTATCATAGGTACACTTCAACTGTGAGAGACGGAATTTAAAACAAAAATCCAGAAAATCACATTGTATGATTTTTAAATAATTAATTAGCATTTTATTGTATGACATAAGTATTTGATCACCTACCAACCAGTAAGAATTCCGGCTCTTACAGACCTGTTAGTTTTTCTTTAAGAAGCCCTCCTGTTCTCCACTCATTACCTGTATTAACTGCACCTGTTTGAACTCGTTACCTGTATAAAAGACACCTCTCCACACTCAATCAAACAGACTCCAACCTCTCCACAATGGCCAAGGCCAGAGAGCTGTGTAAGGACATCAGGGATAAAATTGTAGACCTGCACAAGGCTGGGATGGGCTACAGGACAATAGGCAAGCAGCTTGGTGAGAAGGCAACAACTGTTGGCGCAATTATTAGAAAATGGAAGAAGTTCAAGATGACGGTCAATCTCCCTCGGTCTGGGGCACCATGCAAGATCTCACCTCATGGGGCATCAATGATCATGAGGAAGGTGAGGGATCAGCCCAGAACTACACAGCAGGACCTGGTCAATGACCTGAAGAGAGCTGGGACCACAGTCTCAAAGAAAACCATTAGTAACACACTACGCCGTCATGGATTAAAATCCTGCAGCGCACGCAAGGTCCCCCTGCTCAAGCCAGCGCATGTCCAGGCCCGTCTGAAGTTTGCCAATGACCATCTGGATGATCCAGAGGAGGAATGGGAGAAGGTCATGTGGTCTGATGAGACAAAAATAGAGCTTTTTGGTCTAAACTCCACTCGCCGTGTTTGGAGGAAAAAGAAGGATGAGTACAACCCCAAGAACACCATCCCAACCGTGAAGCATGGAGGTGGAAACATCATTCTTTGGGGATGCTTTTCTGCAAAGGGGACAGGACGACTGCACCGTATTGAGGGGAGGATGGATGGGGCCATGTATTGCGAGATCTTGGCCAACAACCTCCTTCCCTCAGTAAGAGCATTGAAGATGGGTCGTGGCTGGGTCTTCCGGCATGACAACGAACTGAAACACACAGCCAGGGCAACTAAGGAGTGGCTCCGTAAGAAGCATCTCAAGGTCCTGGAGTGGCCTAGCCAGTCTCCAGACCTGAACCCAATAGAAAATCTTTGGAGGGAGCTGAAAGTCCGTATTGCCCAGCGACAGCCCCGAAACCTGAAGGATCTGAATGGAGTGGGCCAAAATCCCTGCTGCAGTGTGTGCAAACCTGCTCAAGAACTACAGGAAACATATGATCTCTGTAATTGCAAACAAAGGTTTCTGTACCAAATATTAAGTTCTGCTTTTCTGATGTATCAAATACTTATGTCATGCAATAAAATGCAAATGAATTATTTAAAAATCATACAATGTGATTTTCTGGATTTTTGTTTTAGATTCCGTCTCTCACAGTTGAAGTGTACCTATGATAAAAATTACAGACCTCTACATGCTTTGTAAGTAGGAAAACCTGCAAAATCGGCAGTGTATCAAATACTTGTTCTCCCCACTGTAGATAGATAGATAGATAGATAGATAGATAGATAGATGGGATCCCGTAAAGTATCTATCTATCTATCTATCTATCTATCTATCTATCTATCTATCTACAGTGGGGAGAACAAGTATTTGATACACTGCCGATTTTGCAGGTTTTCCCACTTACAAAGCATGTAGAAGTCTGTAATTTTTATCATAGGTACTCTTCAACTGTGAGTGATGGAATCTAAAACAAAAATCCAGAAAATCAGATTGTATGATTTTTAAGTAATTAATTTGCATTTTATTGCATGACATAAGTATTTGATACATCAGAAAAGCAGAACTTAATACTTGGTACAGAAACCTTTGTTTGCAGTTACAGAGATCATACGTTTCCTGTAGTTCTTGGCCAGGTTTGCACACACTGCAGCAGGGATTTTGGCCCACTCCTCCATCCAGATCCTTCAGGTTTCAGGGCTGTCGCTGGGCAATACGGACTTTCAGCTCCCTCCAAAGATTTTCTATTGGGTTCAGGTCTGGAGACTGGCTAGGCCACTCCAGGACCTTGAGATGCTTCTTACGGAGCCACTCCTTAGTTGCCCTGGCTGTGTGTTTCGGGTCGTTGTCATACTGGAAGACCCAGCCACGACCCATCTTCAATGCTCTTACTGAGGGAAGGAGGTTGTTGGCCAAGATCTCGCGATACATGGCCCCATCCATGCTCCCCTCAATACGGTGCAGTCGTCCTGTCCCCTTTGCAGAAAAGCATTCCCAAAGAATGATGTTTCCACCTCCATGCTTCACGGTTGGGATGGTGTTCTTGGGGTTGTACTCATCCTTCTTCTTCCTCCAAACACGGCGAGTGGAGTTTAGACCAAAAAGCTCTATTTTTGTCTCATCAGACCACATGACCTTCTCCCATTCCTCCTCTGGATCATCCAGATGGTCATTGGCAAACTTCAGACGGGCCTGGACATGCGCTGGCTTGAGCAGGGGGACCTTGTGTGCGCTGCAGGATTTTAATCCATGACGGCGTAGTGTGTTACTAATGGTTTTCTTTGAGACTGTGGTCCCAGCTCTCTTCAGGTCATTGACCAGGTCCTGCCGTGTAGTTCTGGGCTGATCCCTCACCTTCCTCGTGATCATTGATGCCCCACGAGGTGAGATCTTGCATGGTGCCCCAGACCGAGGGAGATTGACCGTCATCTTGAACTTCTTCCATTTTCTAATAATTGCGCCAACAATTGTTGCCTTCTCACCAAGCTGCTTGCCTATTGTCCTGTAGCCCATCCCAGCCTTGTGCAGGTCTACAATTTTATCCCTGATGTCCTTACACAGCTCTCTGGTCTTGGCCATTGTGGAGAGGTTGGAGTCTGTTTGATTGAGTGTGTGGACAGGTGTCTTTTATACAGGTAACGAGTTCAAACAGGTGCAGTTAATACAGGTAATGAGTGGAGAACAGGAGGGCTTCTTAAAGAAAAACTAACAGGTCTGTGAGAGCCGGAATTCTTACTGGTTGGTAGGTGATCAAATACTTATGTCATGCAATAAAATGCAAATTAATTATTAAAAAATCATACAATGTGAGTTTCTGGATTTTTGTTTTAGATTCCGTCTCTCACAGTTGAAGTGTACCTATGATAAAAATTACAGACTTCTACATGCTTTGTAAGTGGGAAAACCTGCAAAATCGGCAGTGTATCAAATACTTGTTCTCCCCACTGTATCTATCTATCTATCTATCTATCTATCTATCTATCTATCTATCTATCTATCTATCTATCTATCTATCTATCTATCTATCTATCTATCTCAGGATGCTATAGATAGATAGATAGATAGATCGTAAGCCGCTTTAGAGACATTTTACAAAATGTCATGTAAACCTATTAACAGGCACTGGAAGTCCCGGCCCACACCCCCCGACGTGGAGAGCGGCGAGGAGAAGAAGCCGGCCGCGGCGACGCCTCTCAGCCACAAGGCTCCGTTCCAGGCCGTGTGTAAGATGGGCCTCATCATGGCTTACTTCTACCTGTGTGACCGGGCCGACATCTTCATGAAGGAGCAGAAGTTCTACACCCACTCCACCTTCTTCATCCCCCTCATCTATATATTTGTCCTGGGGATCTTCTACAGCGAGAACAGCAAGGAGGTGAGAGGATTTGGGATGGAATGTTTAGTTGGAAGAACATTTATTTTTATTTTTTGCAGAGTTGTTTCTTGAAGGTGGAAGCTTAGGCCTACATGAATTCAGAGATGTTTCAGTTTTGAGGATTTTAAATTTGTTGTCGTTTACTGCTTAACTTAATCGTCCATGTCTTACCTGATAGAAGGCTCTATCCTCTATCTCATTGATTTTCTATTTCCCACGCAGACCAAGCTGCTGAACAGAGAGCAGACTGACGAGTGGAAGGGCTGGATGCAGCTGGTTATCCTCATCTACCACATATCTGGAGCCAGCGCTGTGAGTTTCTCCATTCATTATCTTGGATTTATAATGACGTGTTAACTCTGTCGCTTTGAATATAAACTAAATGACCACATTTATAATTGCTTTAGAAAGCATTTACCATTTATATTTATTTTCAAAGTACTCAAACAAAGCATGTATCGTGTGAGTATCCATGTAGTCTATTTCATTTTTTTTTTTTTTTTTTTTTTTTTTTTTTAACTGCGATGTGTGATAACTTAAAGGGTACAAGTGAAGGGGTGTGTATTTTAAAAGCCAATCTTCCTTCCCAGTTCATCCCTGTGTACATGCATGTCCGGGTCCTGGTGGCAGCCTACCTCTTCCAGACAGGATATGGACACTTCTCCTTCTTCTGGCTCAAAGGGGACTTTGGACTCTATAGAGTGTGCCAGGTAACCATAGGCAACGATCAGGTTTTATTAATAAAAAGTTATTGTGGTACTGATTCTAGCTGCTATACCTATCCTAAGGGATAACATTTAATGTAAAATACACAATTGCTGACAGGTAGTAGCCTACCATATGCCATAGAAACCATTACATTTTTATCAAAAACCAAAACATGGATAGTTAGCAACAACTGTATTGAACACATAGTGGAGGTATTGATGATGAAACCCTTCATAAGAGAGATTCTGTATGGTCTGGCCCAAGCTTACTTCACACAGGTTGTACTTTGGTTATGCTGCCGTATCAAGTCACCCTCTGTGTGTCATTGTCAAAATGTTAAAAGCAATGTTCGTTCAACCATGCCAAACTATTTATATTTCATTTAGTTAATTAGAATGTTTTATTAAGCAGGTTCCATGTTTGTTCTTTAGAATGATTTGTTTAAAGTGAGAATGGCCATTTCCTGTTTCTGTCCGCTCTGGGGTGATCACGGTGAAGTTGCTCCTAAACGCTGCTCTTGTTTGTCCTCAGGTCCTATTCCGTCTCAACTTCCTGGTCATAGTTCTGTGTCTGGTGATGGACCGGCCGTACCAGTTATACTACTTTGTGCCTCTGGTCACCTTCTGGTTCGTCATAATCTACGCCACCATGGCCATGTGGCCCCAGATACTGCAGAAGAAAGCCAACGGTCTGTATGGGTCAGCCATTGTACTGGACAAGTAGTAGTAGAAGTAATGATAGCAAATACACCAGTGATTTAAACGTTTTTAATTCAGAAGTGATTAATACTAGTGTTGAATTGTGAAGAAAATCTTTCCAGCACAGTGTGTTTAGTCATTTGTCTTTTTGCAGGTAGTGGGATGTGGCACATTGGGATTCTAGTGAAGCTGCTTGGGATACTCCTGTTCATCTGCTTATTTGCGGTTTCACAGGTGAGTTCATCACCTCGTTTATTCACGCATTTAGAGGCATTATCTTTCTTGAGATTTTGAAAACTGGTATGGGTCACTGTTTAAGACCAGGGGCCATATTTGTATAGCGTCTCTGCCAGGAATAGTGATCAAGAATCAGGGCCCCTCCTGTCCATGTAATCTTATCTTATCTTATTTTATCTAAAAGGTCAAACTGATCCTAAGTCGGGGGATGTTTAACTAACTCTCTCTTCCAGGGTTTGTTTGAGAGCATTTTCTCAGTGTGGCCAGTCTCCAAGCTCTTTGGGCTGAACGGAAGCATTCACGAGTGGTGGTTTAGGTGGAAGCTTGATCGATTTGTAAGTAGATGTTTGAACGTTTTTTGACAACCTTTAAGTGGCTCTATCCTATCATATTGTCTTGATACAGTATCAACATATAACAGTATCACGTCTCTCTTTAAGAACAAGTTGTCCAAAAACATTTTTATTGTCACATACACCGGATAGGTGCATGGTACCATGGCGCCCCTGGAGCAAATGATTGTTAAGTGCCTTGCTCAAGGGCACATCGGAGGCTACCTTCCGCCCTAGATGAATCGGTTGGTCGATGTTTAATGTTAGTGATATAGATTGTTCTATTGGTCGGTCAGTGTGAATAAGTGGTCCTATGTGGCTCAGTTGGTAGAGCAGTAAAAATAAAGAAAAATCCTTGAATGAGTAGGTGTTCTAAAACTTTTTTGACCGGTTTTGTGTGCGTGTATGTATCTATGTATATATATCTGAATCTGTGTTTGACTTTGTGTGTGTCTTTCAGGCCATTATCCAGGGGATGCTGTTTGCCTTTGTCTACCTGGTGCTGCAGAAGTACCAGGTCCTCTCTGAGGGGAAAGGAGAGCCTCTCTTCTCCACAAGGATCTCCAACATCCTACTCCTCATCTCTGTGGTTTCGTTCATGGTAAGACAACTTTTGATGTATTTATTTAGACATTCTTAAACTAATACTACACTCTAAAACCATATTTTAGTATTTAGTTTATTAGTCCATCAATCCCCAAACCATTGTGCTTGTCCGCAGTCCAGTTTTCAAGAGTTCTTTCCGTTAAGAGCAAAAAACTGTCTTGATGATGCGTTTTTGTAGTTAATTAATTTAAACCAGTCAGGTGAGTATATTGAGCACCTGTTCTCATAAAAAAAGTTAACCTCATTAAACATTTTTTTTTTCTTAGTAAACGTTCACACTGAGGTCAAAGTAAATCTCAGATGGAAGGTGTCCCTTCTATCCTTATCTGATGCACATTTCCTCCTTGAACAACACTTTCCTAATCTCTCCTTTTACCTTGTGCTCCTTGAACAACACTTTCCTAACATCTCCTTGTTTCATCTGTCCCAGACCTACTCCATATGGGCCAGCAGCTGTAAAAACAAGACTGAGTGCAACGAGATGCATCCCTACATCTCAGGGCTCCAGGTAAATATTGTAGGAAGTCAGGCCTTGTTTACCATTGGTCTCACAGACAAAGCCATACTCACAGTAGTTTTCCCCTACACAGATTCAAGTTTTGTTACTTGTCAAGTAGTTAGCCCTAAGCTAATGAGTTAGTGAACATCTTGAAACAGTTAATGCACACCTTCTACCTTCTTCTACGAAATGTACTGTAGTTGACACTGATATAGATTTCACCAATGTTGACTTCACCCATGTTGCTACATCACCAAATCTAGGTCCAAAAGGCTTCTTAACATCTTCTACCCCCAAGCCATAAGACTAATCAAATGGCTACCTCGACTATTTCTCGGACAGTGAGGACTCGTAAGTTCTTCCCGAGACCAGTGGAGTGAAAAATGCATAATTATCAGCTTCTATTCAATCAGCGCATAAAACCGCTTCGCCAGGCCAAATATTCTTGAAACATTAATACAGTATCTTAACAGCCTTTACATCTTTTAAAGGCTGCAGTGGCAAACCTATAGGCCTTCAGTGTGTGACAAGTTCGTGATTCTGAAAAGACAGCAACCGTAATACCAGCGCACACTCAAGTAGGAGAGTGCACTTTTTGTAAAACACAAAGGGCCAGTGGTGTAGTGGAGGCTATACCCAGGTATAAGCCGTACACCCACTTTTTTTTTTATGGGCATTGCAAATACTCACTTCTTAATCCATTCTGATGCATATCAAAGATATCAAAGTAGTATAGGTTTTGGCATGGAGCAGCTCTGACGAATGGCATCGGTAGCTGGTAGGGTTTGAAAGACGTTTCAACTTATGATATCTACCAGTAAATGCTAACTAAGGTAACAAGGGGTATGCAAACCAGGTATTGAAACATTTTGGTCCGAAGTCTTGGTTAGTTGGTTTTTTGTGATGCTGTTGTCATCGTGCTCTGTTTGCATCAGGGGCGGAGACATGGATGGGCCAGGGTGGACTGAGGCCCACCCACTGGGGAGCCAGGCCCTGACAGGCCCACCCAATCAAATTCATGTGGTTTAAGCATTGTTGTGGACCATCATTTCGCTGGGCGGGCCCGTATTTGGGAACTTTTTGGCAATACTAGAGTATACCCACTTCTCCAGGCACCACTACACCACTGCATAGGGCCGATGGAAAGACAGAAGTCACACACAGCATGATGTTAAAGGATAAGCAGTCCATTAACTCTGACATAATAAGCCAGTAGGTCCCAATCATAAGAATACAAAAACACAACCATTTCCCAATCGACATGTACTGGCCATAAAAAAAAAAAAAAATCACGTTTAGCACAAAGTAACCGGTGACCTAAAGTGGAACTGACAGCGTTTTTATTACTTTGCAGATAAGAAACAAACAGACAATCCAAAATATCAAGTTTATGCTACAAAACCAACTTTTATAAGAGGTTTGAAAAATAGGTTCTATTTGACTCAACGTTCCATGACGTACACGAAGGCATTGTTGGCATAATAGATGGATGCAGTTTAATGCATGATTAATATAATTCACCAATATATTTCTTGGTACTCCAAAAAATATTGCTATAAGGTTGTAAATCACAGCTGGCCTCGTACATTGTTTGCTGCCTCCAATCGGGATGCACAGATTCAGTTTCATTTAGCTACACCCGCAATAACATCAGTTAAACATGTGTATGTGACCAATAAAATTTGATTTGATTTGAATTCAATATTCTGGGCAAAAACAGACAAATGTAACTAAGGCTGGGAATGTCAATACAATCAAACTAGCAAATGCAATGATTACAAGTCAGTCATAATGTGGCTAATAGTCTAGCGTATCTAATTATGTAGTAAGCTCGTCGTTTTTTGGTGGCTATATACAGCTAGAGATGCAGGTGTCATGGTTGGCTAGCAAGAACTTGAACAGCTGTTATCCAGTTAGCATATTTCTCGTCTCTCTGTGTGCCTGAGCGCAGAACAACTGATTAATTTACGAATGGAAGTAGCTAGCTAGCAAGCAATGTAAGAGGACTCCCGTGGTGTTTACATATTTGCAGAAATCCATTCAGGTGTATTTTGTGGCTTTTGGCGAATGCGTTCTAATGATCTAAAGTCGCGCTGTTGCAACTGCCTATAAACACACAGTCCAGTTCAAAGTGAATGATGGCAGGCCCGTGTGGCAAATGGCTTATTTATATAAAGGCCTACTGTAGCTCTGATTTGGCTACAGCGCACCGGTCAGTGTAGACTCCGGTCCTGGACAAGACAATGTTTTATTTACTGCAGTGTCTATTAATTGTCCAAACGCACGGCCGCTTTCACACACTATATTGCTATAGAATTTTCACAAATACCTTTGTATACATACTTCCCTAACATTCTAAGAATTTATGAAAATGTGAAAATGACCATATCTAAGTGTTCGTTTGTCAGGATTTTTTTTTTTAAAGTGTAATATTCTTCCGGGGGGTGTATATGAACAGATTTTAATAAGATTTTGCTAAAATGCTGTCAGTTCCACTTTAAATGCAACAATGTTTCACACACGTTATTTTCAAAGAGATGGCTAACAACAGCAAGCACACTGCAATAAAAAACACAGTTCCACTCACCAGATGATGATAATTTGAAACTTAACTTCTTGTTGAAAGTTATTCTTGAAAAGGGAGAAGCTAACAAATTAGCAACAACATCCTATTTCATAACACTACCAAGCAGTAGTTTTCCCACGGTATAGCTAGCTAGCTTTTGTTGTCGGCTAGTTTGCAGTGACCTGTTGGCCTTCAAGAAAGCAGAAGTTTCCATACGTTTTTGTAAAAACCGTCCCACCTTTCCAACAAAAACTGAAGAGATTAAATCAGAACATCATTGAAAATAATAATAATATTATTATTATTATTATGATGATCATTTTATAAATCCTTAACTGAAGGCATAGAAGGCCCATTGTTCCCCACTGTGTTTGGGTTAGTAATCATTTGTAGAGTGGGCTCTAATTTCCCTCAGCATGCATTATTTTCACTATTTTGAATGTCTAAAAAATCCATATGTTGTTCTGAAATATAAACACAGAAATACTGGACATGTTGAACTCTTATGGTGGTGATTTGATAAAATTACAATCACGTTCTCACATTTTTCTGGTGTGACTCCTTTTCCCCCTCCCGGTCTCCGTTTAAAATTGGTCTCGCCTCTCCTCCGGTCTTGGATCTGCACTCAGACTCTATTTGCTCTGGTATTTGTCTTGACTCGGTCTCGGACTCCTTGTCTCCCTCACAGTCTTGGTCTTGACTCGGATTCGATTTGCTCCGGTATTGGTCTTGATTCAGTCTCGCTTTAGGTGGTCTCAACACAACACTGTGATCTACAGTACATAGCCCAAAATAACAATGGACTTAGTTGCCTAGCATTGTGGTGTGCTTACCCCACCCCCCCTAATACAGTTGGTCCATGCCCCTGTTAGCATTGGGATGTGATAATACAGTTGGTCCATGCACTGACTGGCTGGAATGTCTTTCTCCTCCTCCTCCTTTCAGATCCTAGCCTTCATCCTAATCAGAAACATTCCCGGATACGCCCGCTCTTTATACAGCTCATTCTTCGCGTGGTTCGGGAAGATCTCCCTAGAGGTAAGATGGATGCTGCTGGCAGGGATGCTGCACCCACTGTTCATCAGCAAAAAAAAATGTATTGCATTGACCTCATGAAACTCCCTTTCTTTCCCTCTCTCTGACGCCCAGCTGTTCATCTGCCAGTACCACATCTGGCTGGCGGCGGACACCAAGGGCATCCTGGTGCTGATCCCAGGCAACCCCTCGCTCAACATCATCCTCAGCACCTTCATCTTTGTGTGCGTGGCCCATGAGATCTCCCTGATCACCAACGACCTGGCCCAGGTGGCCATCCCCAAGGACGGGGGCGCCCTGCTCAAGAGGCTGCTGGCCGCCGGAGTCTTCACCCTGGGTCTACTTCTGATATCCAAGAGCGCTGAAGGGAACCAGGGAGAAGGCCACTGAGGTGGGGAGGGGGTACCACAGTGGGAGAGATGTAGACTGATTTCTAGACTAATGAGACTGACTGACTGATTATTTTTCCATGCCCCCAGGGTCGTATTCATTTGGCACCGAACGGAAGAAAATTGACTGATAGATTGAGGGACGTCCAGTTGTGTTCCATTGAAAACCTTTTAAAACCTTTTGCTACGGTTTGCATCAATGAATAAGGAGGTGAACAGACACAGGCCAAGTCAAGGATATGGCACTGCTGTCTGTCTCTTGACTGCTCTGAGTACTGGGGTGAAAGTCGTACACTGAAGAAGACGAGGTCCCAACTTGGGCCCACCCACCTCACTGAACAGCACATGAATAAGGTTCTGACTCCATACGATAAAAGAAGGGTGAGGCGGGGTGGAGGGTCGGGGGTAATGGTGGATTCGAAGATGTGTGGATTTTAAACTAATGGCATCCCTAATGGCTCCCTATGCAGTGTACTAGTTTTGACTGGACTCTGGTCTAAAATGGTGCACTATATGGAGTAGGGTGCCATTTGGGATACACATGTTGAAACAAATAACGTTTGCCTTGTGCTGAAAGGTAGGTCAGCAGTCACCTAGCTCTGAAATCTATGTTTTATTTAATTATTTAAATTAAGCTTATTTTATACAGGGATCATTTTCTTTTGCTTGTTTTGTTTTTCATTTTATGTTGTATGTGTGCCCATGACTGCTGTTTGTTTGATTTGTTTTTCGTTGTATGTGTGCCCATGACTGCTGTTTGTTTGTTTTGACTGAAGTATTCCATTGGTATTTTTTGTTTATTTTGTCACAACCTCTAAGACCACAGCCAGGCCAGGCCAGGAAGAAGTTTTCATTGCGGAATCCTGTTGCATTCTGGGTCTAACACAAGCCTATCCTAACGGGGGTAAACAACCACTCTTGTGTCTGGTATGTCAAAGGAGAAGGGTGTAGGATGTTCTTTTTGTGTTGTTCGTTAGTCATCTTAGACCAGGCTTCTCAGAGCTACAATAGAACATGCACTGCTTTGTACATATATCTACCATCCCATGGTAGTACATCCGTCAAAGCATACTTTCGTGTGCAACATTAGCTACCACTATAGCGAAGCCACTGCTAATGAATGGATGAGTGGATGGATGGATGAATTCTGCACCTGACTGAATGCCTTCTACTCACTATGGTTTTCTCTTCAGTTGCCACACGGCATCAGTGCCAAGTTTGCATTGAAATCTGATGCTTTGTGATCATGGATGGAACTTAAGGATTTTGGGCAGTGGCATTCTGTGCAGTGCTATATTGTTAGACTAATTTCTACTAGCCCGGTTGGCATTCTGTGCAGTGCTATATTGTAAAATTTCACTCACCAAGGGGCCATTTCCTACTAGCCCAGTTCTAGCATCGGGGCTAGCCTAATTTCCATCCCTGGTCGTGATACTTCATGATGTATTTTAAAGAAGGGGAGTGAATGGAAAGTAATGCTAAAGATTAAAGAGCAGTACTTCATGTTGAGCCTGCCATTTACCTACAGGTGGACAATATACACCAATAGTTAAGCCGTCTTTCAGCCAACTAGGCAAACCCATGAGTTCTTTGCGTGTATTTTTCCCAATTCTGCCCTAAGGTTTTTTACAAAGGACGGTTTCTTTGAAATGGCATAGTAAACAAAAAGAGATTGTAGTATATCTGCTACTTCATCCATTTTGTACCCCACCTTGGAGGTAGCCTCAATAAGGAAACAATGAATCGCTTCATATCCAGTTGTTGAATCGTTTTGATACAACTTTGATCCATTGGTTATAGTGCCCATTATTCAACATCCTTCATAATGTGTAAATCAACTGCTTAAAGCTGGATGTTAAGGCAACTTTGCAAATATTGTAAGTGTACACTAAGAAGACTGCAAATAAGTTAATTATTTTTAGTTTAATCGCATATTAATTTTATCTGTGTATTTTCAGTGCTGTGAAAAGGTAATGGAGTGGGGTGAACACTATTGAATTACTACATGTTCATGTAGCATCTCAATCAAATTAATTCAATACCATAGATTGGTCTGACAGGTCTTGGCACTGAGGGCTATTCAGTAGACTATAGTGCATCCCAAATGGCACCCTATTTCCTATGTAATGCACAACGTTTGAACCGGGCCCATAGGGCTCTGATCAAAAGTAGTGCACTTTGTAGGGAATAGTGTTCCATTTGGGACACTGACTGTTTTGTTACCTATTGGCTTTAAAGCCAAGTCAAAACATTACACATTTTGATTGATCAAAGAGGTTGACAAAAAGGGTCCAACTGTAAATGGACGGTAATTATTTTGAATTTTGTCCTGTCAACTATTTCAGAAAAATAGATACAGGCAAACAATGATCTATCTTGATTTAAAGTATATTCACAATTCTGACTTTTTTCTGTTTAAATTAGTTTTGGTCAAATTTAAAAGAAGCAACAACTATGTATACCCAGAGAAGTATAGAGAAGTTTTATGTAAATTATTTTGATGTCTTAAAAATGTGAAATGTACCCTTTTTATTTATAAATGCCTTTATTCTGTTGTGCATTGTCAATAATACATACCTTCATAAAAATCGTGTCTGACTAATTTGTCCCTTCCTTGTCAAAACCATGAGGGCCAGTTTCCCGGACACAGATTAAGCCTAGTCCTGCACTAAAAAGTATGCTGTAAGGAGATTCTTCATTGTAAGTGCTTTTCAGTCCAGGACAGTGGTGGCTGAGCTGGAAGAGATGGGTCTTTCATAGAACAGGACAAGTTGTGGCCAAAGACTGACTCCAGTGGCAGAAGAAAGTTGCTGCCTTATGTCCCACCCGGGACAAAGAGGATTAAAAAAGTACTTCATTAATAAAACAAGCAGGAGAAAGACAGAGTGGGCAATCCTGACCTGACACAGATTACTATAATATTTGTGCTAGGGGCCTGGTTCTACAGTTGGAACACAATTGACACCAAACAGCAAATTTAAACAAAATGTATTTTCACTGTTATGATGTGACAGAAAATGGATACACATACATGATCAGCATTGAAATATAAAAACATCTGTCTCTCTTTCACTCTATTGAGTGCAAAGCCAGTAAAAATACAAATATATCGTTAATAGCATATCATTTCTAGATCAAAATATTCAAAAAATATCCTATAGACGTAGCATTTTAATATTCATTATTAGGCTTGTATACACACATTCATACACTCAAACACAGTTGACGACTGATAAATGCAACTGTTTGGGATTGTGGCGAAAGTGTGCACACAAAAACATGTTGTATTATAAATTAGGGTAACGTGTCTTATTCACAGGTACAGTACATCAACAGATGTATCTCCTTGTCAGCTCAGGTATTCAAACCAGCAACCTTTCTATAACCGGCCCAACGCTCTGACGGCTAGGGTACCTGCACACGTTTTAAAAGTTTGTAAATTAACTGAGACTGAAAAAAAACGTACACTTCAACAGAGCTTGCCCTAATACGAAGTGCACTTATCAGGAGTCGACTGTACTCTGCAACACTCGCTCACATACATAAGTACACATGGAAAGACAATAGCGTTAGGTATGAAATCACTGCTGGGGCATGCAGATTGGCACAGATGTAGTTAACGTCCAAAATGGCACCCTATTCCCTAGGGTGCCATTTATAGTGCACTACCCAATGGGCCCTGGGCAGAAGTGTGCACTATTTAGGAAATAGGGTGCTATTTGGGAAGTAGACATAGAAAAACACTTGGCTAAAAGGGATACGGACAGACAGAAAGCAGCTCCAGCACTCTGGGGATTCTCTCTCGTCACAAGTTCACTGCTTCAGCCACTTTCCTCTCCTCAGGAATACCATTTACCTAGAATGGAGAATAAAATACATGAATCAATGTATTGCATAATATCATATATTGGGATATAATAGAAATACATATTGTTTACAGGTTCTGAGATGGAATATTGTCACTACATTGTAACTAGTTTACTACTGTGGAAAGATGTGGAAGGCACTCAACCAACGTGAGTCGAGGTACAATCCAAAAATGTGAGCATCATTGAGTGAAGGCCAAAACGTATAACTCATAATAGTTGTTTAAATAAAATTATATGTTTTTAATGGTGAGCGAGAGTAGCGCTGCACCTTCTCCTTTTCAAATAGTTTACTACTGTTATATTAAGTGGACAATAAAATATTCTCTCCTATAGTTGAGAATGATTCATTTAAACAAGAACATCAGACCAAAAACAGGCCAGTATACTTGCCTCCAGTCTCCGAAATGTTGACATACAATAATTATCTCTATCTCCTTTGTTAGCAGTAAAAAGAACAGACAGAGCAGTGATTTATACAGAGCAGTGATTTAGACAGAGCAGTGATTTAGACATAGCTGTTTTTTAGACATAGCTGATTTTTAGACAGAGCAGTGATTTAGACAGAGCAGTGATTTAGACAGAGCAGTTAGTTAGGCAGAGGGCCCTCTTGCAGTTCATTGACATGCACACAAGGGGGAGCCAAAGTCTAGTTAGACAGTCACTACAGAACAGTAGGTGGGTGGAAGAATGTATTTGGTTGAGGTGAATAAAAAGGAACTATTGCAGTCAGCATTATGTTATTCCATCTAAAATGTGATAGGTTAGATGACTGAGGATGAACATGATTAATCTATGTCCAAGGTTGTCATGTTATTAAGTGAGGGCTTTACTGTATACATTTTAATTGGTCCATGAAATAATAGACCAAAAATACTAAAGCATGACTCAATACTAACCTGATGGCTGTTGCAGTGGTATCTGAATCTGGTTCTGCAGATTTCTGAAATTAGAGAACAACAGATTATAATAGCATTTATATCATTATAATAGAACGTGTCTTCTATAATTATCATGGGAAAGTTCTATAATTATCATGGGAAAGTTCAATAGTTATCATGGGAAAGTTCTATAATTATCATGGGAAAGTTCAATAGTTATCATGGGAAAGTTCTATAATTATCATGGGAAAGCATTTTTACTTGAAACCTCTTGTCACAGCTGATGTGTGTATCTGTCTTGTATGTGGGTATTTCTACATGTTTCCCTGCATGTGTGTCTTTGGACACTCCAGCTTCTCAGTGTGTTTGGACACCCCAGCTTCTCAGTGTGTTTGGACACCCCAGCTTCTCAGTGTCTTTGGACACTCCAGCTTCTCAGTGTGTTCGGACACCCCAGCCTCTCAGTGTGTTTGGACACTCCAGCCACTCAGTGTGTTTGGACACTCCAGCCTCTCAGTGTGTTTGGACACCCCAGCCTCTCATTGTGTTTAGACACCCCAGCCTCTCAGTGTGTTTGTAAACCCCAGCCTCTCAGTGTGTTAGTAAACCCCAGCCTCTCATTGTGTTAGTAAACCCAGCCTCTCAGTGTGTTAGTAAACCCCAGCCTGTCAGTGTGTTTGGGCACCCCAGCCTCTCAGTGTGTTAGTAAACCCCAGCCTCTCAGTGTGTTAGTAAACCCCAGCCTCTCAGTGTGTTAGTAAACCCCAGCCTCTCAGCCAGGACTCACGTCTGTGTCTGCATCAGGGGCATGCTGGTTGTCTCGTAGTTGTCTGGGTGTATCGGGGGCACCACCTCCCCACTTTGGCTGAAGACAGGCAGGGTGGAGAGGGGCCAGGAGATCTCCCTGTTTTTAGACATGCTTCGCATCTCCTTGGTCGACTTCTGGATGGAGCTGTGATGCACTAACTGGATACTGAGAAGAAGACAGAGACCGATAGAAAATAAATACAGTCGTATGCAAATGTTTGGGCACCCCTCTGAGGCTGCATAATAATTTACTCTGTCGTCACAGAAAATGATCACAGTGGCATGCCATTCATTTTCTAATAAAAGCTGAGTACTGGGGTATTGTCCAGACAAAGATTTTTAGTGTAGCAATATTAAGTTGTATGAAATTAATTAAATAGGCTATGCAAAAATTTTGGCACCCTTATAATTTTGTTGATTTGAATACCTGTAACTACTTAGCACTGATTAATTGGAACACACAATTGTTTTGGTGAGCTCATTAAGCCTTGAACTTCATAGACAAGTGCATCCAATCATGAGAAAAGGTATTTAAGGTGGCCAATTGCAAGTTGTTGTTCTCTTTGACTCTCCTCTGAAGTGTGGCAACATGGGGGCCTCAAAACAACTCTCAAATTATCTGAAAACAAAGATTGTTCAACATTATGGTTTAGGGGAAGGCTACAAAAAGCTATCGCAGAGATGTAAGCTGTCAGTGTCCACTGTGAGGAACATAGTGAGGAAATGGAAGACCACAGGCACAGTTCTTGTTAAGGCCAGAAGTGTCAGGCCAAGTAAAATATCGGAGAGGCAAAGGCGAAGGATGGTGAGAACGCTCAAAAACAGCCCACAGACCACCTCCAAAGACCTACAACATCATCTTGCTGCAGATGGTGTCACTGTGCATCGTTCAACAATTCAGCGCACTTTGCACAAGGAAAAGTGATGCCTTTTCTGCACACGCCACAAACAGAGTCTCTTGAGGTATGCAAACGCACATTTGGACAAACCAGCTTCATTTTGGAATAAGGTGCTATGGACTGATGAAACAAAGATTGAGTTATTTGGTCATAACAAGGGGCGTTATGCATGGCGGCAAAAGAACACAGCGTTCCAAGAAAAACACTTGCTACCCACAGTAAAATTTGGTGGGGGTTCCATCATGCTGTGGGGCTGTGTGGCCAGTGCCGGTACTGGGAATCTTGTTAAAGTTGAGGGTCTCATGGATTCCACTCAATATCAGCAGATTCTTGGGAATAATGTTGAAGATTCAGTCACAAAGTTGAAGTTACGCCGGGGCTGGATATTTCAACAAGACAACGACCCAAAACACTGCTCAAAATCTACCGGGGCATTTATGCAGAGGCACAAGTACAATGTTCTGGAATGGCCATCCCAGTCCCCAGACCTGAATATCATTGAGAATCTGTGGGATGATTTGAAGCGGGCTGTCCATGCTCGGCAACCATCAAACCTAACTGAACTGGAGATGTTTTGTAAGGAGGAATGGTCCAAAATACCTTCATCCAGAATCCAGACACTCATTAGAGGCTATAGGAAGCGTCTAGAGGCTGTTATTTTAGCAAAAGGAGGCTCTACTAAATATGGATGTGATTTTTCTGTTGGGGTGCCCAAATTTATGCACCTGTCTAATTTCGTTTTGATGCATATTGCACATTTTCTGTTAATCCAATAAACCTCATTTCACTACTGAAATATTACTGTGTCCATCAGTTATTTGATAGATCAAAATGAAATTGCTGATCCAAACACCCAATTATTTATAAATGGAAATCATGGAAATTGTCAGGGGTGCCCAAACTTTTGCATACAACTGTAAATAATAAATAAATAATACATAAATAGATCTAGTCTTAAATGGGTACTTCGGCAGTCAGATGAACTCATGGATACCATTTGTAAGTCTCTGTGTCCAGTATAAAGGAAGTTCTAGGTAGTTTCGCAAGCCAAAGCTAACAAGCGTTAGTGCAAAGACTGGAAGTCTATGGGTATCTGCTAGCATGCAGTAAACACCCATAGACTTGCAGTCTTTGCACTAACGCTAGTTAGCATTGACTTGCAAAACTACCTCTTACTTCCTTCATACTGGACAGAGACATAAAAATGCTATCCATGAGTTCATCTGACTCTGGGGAAGTAGATACCTGGCCTCGTTGTATCCCTAACATCATTGTATCCCTAACATCATTGTATCCCTAACATCGCAGTCAACACGCACACGTATACTCACAGTATATTATAATATAGGACCAACAGCACTCCTTGTGCTGTTGGTCCTATATTATAATATACTGTACGTATACGTGTGTGTGTTGACTGCGATGTTAGGGATACAATCTGTTTTTGGTCATTGGTCATCTGCTGAGTCTATTGGTCATTGGTCATCTGCTGAGTCTATTGGTCATTGGTCATCTGCGGAGTCTATTGGGAGTATCTCTCCACTCCCTCATGCTGTCATACTCTCTCTGTCTCTCTCTCTCTCTGTCTCTCTCTTTCTCTCTCTCTCCCCCCCTCTCTCTCTCTCTCTTTCCCCCTCTCTCTGTCTCTCTCCCCCTCTCCCCCTTTCTCTGTCTCACTCTCCCCCTCTCTCTCTCCCCCTCTCTCTGTCCCCCCCCCCCCCCCCCCCCGCCCTCTCCCTGTCTCTGTAAACAACACTGGTCTGATATTTCTCTGCTTCAGCTACAGAACTATATAAGTTCTCCTTCACCACAGATGTAGGATAAGATTACTGTATCCCACAATCCTCCACCATTAGAGGTGGTGAACCAAAATCTGACCCGGGATCTGCGGTTAAGGTGAACTTCAATTCTAACACCTCCCTGCAGCTTTGAGCAGCTCATTGGATGACAGGATGTAAACACACAGATGACAGTATGGATGGACATGAGGATGTCACCATGGCTATTCGAAAGCAAAAGGTGAAAGGGCAAATTAATTGAAAGGGGGGGTCAACACTAAGAAGAACCAACTCAAAAGAAAAATAACAACACAGGAGAGAATAAACACTTACTCTGGTGTTTGCATGTTTCTTTTATCCCTAGAAACAAAACAAAATTAATGAATTAAATACTAATATTAATATTTAAAAGTCATCCACACAGAAGCGAATGGAGAGCATGTGGTGTTGGATGGATGGATGAATGGCGGGGGCGAAGGGACAAACAGTACTGCATGGACACATTGAGTGGTGGGTGGAGGGATACAGTCTCTCCCAGCCTGTAAATGAGGGTTGGAGGAGGAATATAACGGTTGATTGACCATCAACGTCATAACGATTATGCTAATAACCATCAAGATGAATATGAGAAATCAAAGCTGAGACAGAACAGTGTAACGTATGGAGAACACACATGAACCATAAGAATGGATGGTATTTGACAAGCTGCGTTTCCAGAATATTAATCCTCTTGACGTCCATCTATAGTGGCTCAGTAGCATAACTAAACATCCCTTAACTCTGACTGGGCCTATGACACTGCACTCAGACTAGCCAGTCAATCTCTCAGGATCTAAGAACCCCTACATGACAACTAGAAAGAAAAGTGTGTGTGTGTGTGTGTGTGTGTGTGTGTGTGTGTGTGTGTGTGTGTGTGTGTGTTTTAGTCTGTGTGTCTCTCTTTCTGTCAGAAGTGGCACACTTACACCCCTTCCCGCCGGCAGCACATGGAGTAACCCAGTACGCTGAAGAGGACCATGGCCACGGCCGAGGGCACCGCCAACGTGAGGAGAAAGTCGGCAAAGAAGTCCCTGCTCTTCAGAGACTCTGACGGGGGGTTGTACTCCCCGATGTCAGGCAGAACCCCCGTCCCTGGGTCCGGACGGTTACTGTGGATCATGATCACCTTGGTGATGTCCACCTTGAGAAGAGAAAGGTTCAATCAACATTTGATTTACTATAGATATTAGGGTGGCAAAATTCGCGTAATTTCCACCAAAATGTTGTAGTTTTCCAGAAATCCCGGTATGAGGATTCCCAGAATTCCTGCTTATTCCCTTCAGATTTCAGCCAAATACTTTTTCTTAGGACGATTGTGGAATGTCTTGACCAAATACTGTCGAGGTAAAAAAGCACAGCTTGTGAACAACAATCAACAACACCTCAGAATCTCTGATCTATGTGTGTGGGTTCGTACGTGTGTGTATATGAAACTACACAAACACACATCATTTTTTTCAGGCATGGTCAGAGAACAGGTCAAGAGGTCAATCCATGGCTCCAGGGTCCTGTCCAGTCCTCACCAGATTGATCTTGCACCAGTCGATGTCAAACTGGGCTCTGAACTTCTTGTCACAGCTGATGACAGGCTCCATCTCCTGGCTGCAGCGGAGCTGGTTGTGGGGGTTCTCCACCTCCCGCAAGCAGGAAGAGAACTGGACGTCTGCCCCCACCATCACATACACACTGGAGAGAGAGGCAGGGAGTTACACAGTGGCTTATAATACAGGTGGCTGGTGGCCCCTTTATTGGGGAGGACGGGCTCATTGTAATGGCTGGAACGGAATATATAGAATGGTATCAAATACATCAACAATGTGTTTTCCATGTGTTTGATACCATTCCATTCACTCCGTTCCAGCTATTGTAATGAGCCGTCCTCCCCTCAGCAGCCTCCTGTGGTGTCCAGGTAAGGTACGACAGACAGACAGTTAGTGGTATATCTGATAATACAGGTATACAAACACGCAAGCACATTAGAGCTAAAGGAGAGGAGAGGAAGATTTAACAGCTAGGTTACACAGTAATATCTTTCTAACCACTCACACACAATTTCACAATCCCACTCAGACTGACTTCCAACCACATAGTGTTCTCCCTGACTTCTACAAACTGCCTGCCAGTGTCTGTCTGAGGCTGTATTGTCTAATACACTCAGTGTGTTGATCTGGATCTCTCTCTCACTCTCACTCTCTCTCTCTCTCTCTAACCCTCCCTCTCCCTCTCCCTCTCTCTCTCTCTCTCTCTCTCTCTCTTTCTTTCACACACACTCTCTGAGTTCCAATTAAAGGAAACCTCAGCACGATGCGACAGTGAGACAGGCTGTGAAGTGAGATGGGAGTTTTTACAGTGGTAAGGTTACTGTAAGGTTACTCATGCATTGCATAAGCATATTAAAGTGCATGTTTGTGTTGAAAATGATGCAATAAAATGTTATGAACGTGCTTATTCAAAATACAAGACTTTGATAATGACTGTAGACAAGGCATTATAAAGCTGCTATAGTACTTTCTGAGGATGAATATTTAGGTAACAAACCATCCAAGCAAAATATATCAAGCAATATTTAAATTCATCATCAACCTCTCTCTTGTTCCTGTTAGGGCTGAAGTCATCATCCGCTTTCAACTGAAGATACTTGAAATTATCATCCACTTTCAACTGAAGATACTTGAATTCATCATCCTCTTTCAACTGAAGATACTTGAATGCATCACCCTCTATCAACTAAAGATACTTGAAGTCATCATCCTCTTTCAACTAAAGATACTTGAATTCATCATCCTCTATCAAACTATATATCAAACTGCTCTGGTCCTGTAAGGGCTGCAGAGGGTGACCCGGTCCCTCACCCCTCTGTGGTTGTCCAGGGTCGGGTGATGTTGATATGTAAATTAATCCTCATACTCCATGTTTTGAGATGCGCTAAAGAGGGTCACTTTTACCCATAGAGATATGTGTTTCTAATTGTATTTCTACGCCCTCACCCCTCTTTGAGGTTGTTTATGGGCAGGGGAACGCGTCCGCCCCTGTCCAGGGCTGAGGTGATGTTGATGGCGTTTAGGCGTTCGGGCTGCCACACATTCTTCACTGCCCCAAGGAAGTCTCCCAGAACCTCACTTGCCAACATCTCCTCCACATTCATGTTCTTTATGTAAAACTCTGCCTGGTACGGCAGTGGGTACTCTGAGAGGGAGGGTGGGAGCGAGGGAGGGGGAGAGAGAGGGAGTGAGGGAGGGAGAAAGGGAGGGAGAGAGATGGAGAGAGGGAAGAGAGAGAGAGGGAGGGAGAGAGGGAGGAAGAGAGAGAGAGGGAGAGAGAGAGAGAGAGAGAGAGAGAGAGAGAGAGAGAGAGAGAGAGAGAGAGAGAGAGAGAGAGAGAGAGAGAGAGAGAGAGAGAGAGAGAGAGATTAATACCGTAATACCTAATACCGTAAATTTTCAGAAGTTTGTTGATTGATTTACACAGCTGTGAGTGTTGACTTGATTTTTTATAAATTTATTAATTTGGTTGAGTATGTGGTGTTACCCTTTTAGGGGATGTCATTATGGATATGTAAATGATATTCAGCCACTGCTTAAATGTTAGACCCTGATATTGCTGTAGGCTACACTAGTTAATTTAGCAGAAAAGATCTCTAATGATGATTTGAAAACAGTCGCATGAAAGCCATGAGTTCTGCTTTGTTTTTTGCGCAGGCTGCACACACTTCATCAGTCTTTCATTTGACATTTGATAATGCCTTACATTTTCCAGTGGCATCCCCTTTGTGTGGCCATAATGTTGCCTAAAAAAATCCATGCCTTTTGTGACCGTTGTGCCCTTGGGCTGAATATAATAATTATAATTCCCTACATGCTCCGAAGCACCTCTCACTCACATGGCTCGTCCAGATATCTAAATTCTTATTAACCAATGTCCGTCATGTGATCGGGTCTTTCTCACAGGCTACAATTGAAGATCGACACATCAGGGCCTTAACTGCGGAAATCCTTATCAAATTCCGAGGAGCATATTGAAGATGTTGGAAGAACTGTCCACATTTACTTTTCGTCAGCCAACAAGATGAGTAAGCATAACGAAAAGCAAAAGCACAAGCCTATGTCAATATACTATCCCCCATAGTACAAAAGTTGACCTATTCTACTCTGTGCGAGAAATAAATATTCCAAACATAGTCGGGGACAGTTGTGGGACGCGATAGATCCCAAATTAATACAACCTCTAGCATCAAAAAACCTTTTAAAAGCAATTAGGCTGATGCAACAGATCAGAACGTTTAGAAGATATTGCTAAACTATTAGGCTATTTCTTCACATTATAAGCGCAGCAATGCTCACACGGCTATAAGCGTGAATGTTCCAAAATGCAATCAGTTAGCGGGAAAACACCATTTTCAAAAGTGACCACAAATCCGATTATGCATGTTATGCTTAATATTAGGAAGGTGGTTAAATAAATTGAGTAGGCCTAGCCTATAGAAAGCTGATGGGATAGTCAATATAAATGTTGTGCAACATGAACTCATGGGCTCTAATGAAGTGTTGTACTTGTATTTGTTACATGCACCAAATGTTTTAAATGTTTTATATTTAACTAGGCAAATCAGTTAAGAACATATTCTTATTTACAATGACAACCTACATTGTTCTACAGGGTCAGCCATAGTAGTACAGTGCCCCTGGAGCAAATTAGGGTTAAGTGCCTTGCTGTTTTAAGAAAAATAAGTGTTAAGTAAAATAACAAATAATTAAAGTAATTATTATAGTAACAAAATATTTTTCATTACATTTGTATTGATGTCAGAGTGATTAGAGGGACAATAGAGTGCTGAGTACCAGGCAGGTAGCAAGTTTGGTAGGCTACTAATGACGAGCAGCATCAGAGCTTGGAGAAGCCTGATTACCGTGACTAAACAGTCACATGGAATTTGACTGCCGTCATGACTCGAGAGGCAGTAATACGGTCACCGTAACATCCCTAATCAGGATTCATGGGGGTGTCATCACTGAAGGTGACACTTTAGATTTCAATTAAGAACATCCTGCTTAATCATCTCCTTACTAAGCTTGTCTTTTTGTCTCTCTCTCTCTCTTTCTTACCTTCCGTGGACATGATGTTTATGACCAAGTTGTGCCGGGCCGTTTCGAATGTGCGCCTGTTATAGGCCGTAATCTGGAACACATAAGGGGGAAAGTTTAAGCCCAGATCAGTGCAGCTTACACCCCAGGCTGAGAATCGCCGGCGAGGTCCGAGCCAGGTGCAAACATATTCCATAGTAGAAGGCTCAGAGAGAAGGGGGACTTGGGGCACTGCCATCCTGTAGGAACATTCCTACAGGGAACCTAAAGCCTTTGGGAAAACGCTACAGTAGGTTAGGTACCAATAAGCCTGAAACACATAATGGAATCTAAGCCTGCCTGTACCTTACAGACTAGGCATGTCTAAAACCCTAGAAAAAGGCGATATCACAACCATGTGACAGCTATTACATAGAATGCATGCGGAAAGTATTCAGACCCCTTGACTTTTTCCACATGTTGTTACGTTACAGCCTTATTCTAAAATTGATTAAATCGTTTTTTTCCCCTCATCAATCTACACACAATACCCCATAATGACAAAGCAAAAAAAGGTTTTTAGAAATTTTTGCTAATTTATTACAAATTCAAAATGGAAATATCAGATTTACATAAGTATTCAGACCCTTAACTCAGTACTTTGTTGAAGCACCTTTGGCAGTGATTACAGCCTCGAGTCTTCTTGGGTATGAAGGCACACCTGTATTTAGGGAGTTTCTCCCATTTTTCTCTGCAGATCCTCTCAAGATCTGTCAGGTTGGATGGGGAGGTCGCTGCACAGCTATTTTCAGGTCTTTCCAGAGATGTTCGATCCGGTTCCAGTCCGGGCTCTGGCTGGGCTACTCAAGGACATTCAAAGACTTGTCCCAAAGCCATTCCTGCGTTGTCTTGGCTGTCTGCTTAGGGATGTTGTCCTGTTGGAAGGTGAACCTTCGTCCCAGTCTGAGGTTCTGTGCGTTCTGGAGCAGGTTTTCATCAAGGATCTCTCTGTACTTTGCTCCGTTCATCTTTCCCTCAATCCTGACTAGTCTCCCAGTCCCTGCCGCTGAAAACATCCCCACAATATGATGCTGCCACCACCATGCTTCACCGTAGAGATGGTGCCAGGTTTCCTCCAGACGTGACGTTTGGCATTCAGGGCAAAGAGTTCAATCTTGGTTTCACCAAGCGTGCTGTCATATGCCTTTTACTGAGCAGTGGCTTCCGTCTGGCCACTCTAACATAAAGGCCTGATTGGTGGAGTGCTGCAGAGGTGGTTGTCCTTCTGGTTCTCCCATCTCCACAGAGGAACTCTGGAGCTCTGTCAGAGTGACCATTGGGTTATTGGTCACCTCCCTGACCAAGGCCCTTCTCCCCCGATTGCTCAGTTTGGCCGGGCGGCCAGCTCTAGGAAGAGTCTTGGTGGTTCCAAACTTCTTCCATTTAAGAATAATAGAGGCCACTGTGTTCTTGGGGACCTTCAATGCTGCAGACATTTTTTGGTACCCTTCCCCAGATCTGCTCCTCGACACAATCCTGTGGGACCTTATATAGACAGGCGTGCCTTTCAAAATCA